>NJDC01003611.1:13371-39686 GCA_002245475.1 Calephelis virginiensis
GATCAAAATTTGTTACTTATTTATTATTTCTATATTCACAAATTGAACATTAACGTGACTCATTAAGGTTTCAAAGAAGACTGGAATGCGAACTTACTCATACCTCATTTATGTAAACAATTGACCGGTCTGTAACTGTATGTAAACAAACGACAGGTATGTGCATGATAAACGCTTCAAATTATAGAGAGTAGGGAAGCCCGGATTTCAAATTATCGAATTTTGGCGAGCAAAATAGTATTTTTTCAACTTCAAATTACCGAAGGGACCAATTATCATTGATTTTATTCAATTTATCGAGTATTTTCCAAGGGACCGGAAAAAATTTTCAAATTATCGAGAGATTCAAATTAACGAGTGTCAAATTATCGAGAGTCGACTACTGAAGTATTGTCTCCTACAGTCTAAAACTACCCGGTACCCTTACTCTGTGCGTATCGAGTGACTGCAGGATCTCCGAAGAACGCACCGCTGGCAGCCTAGCACCTGCCCGCAGGCTCATGCACTCAGATGACCCAATATTCTAGTGTCATCACTTTGACGACAGCATGGGGTCACACCATGCTGTGCTGCCTGACATCCCACTGCGGCTGGACTGCTTTTTAAGCCAACTGACCCCCCGATCAATTAATTCACAGGCCCATATAGTCGCCTCTTACGACAGGCAGAGGAGTAGCCTCGTTCATCGCACCTATCTTTCTGAGAGTCTTGTAATCTCAATAGACAAAGTCAAAACGAAAGAGAGGTGAGTATATTCGAGAACGTTAGCAATATTTTTTAGGAGTATAACCTCCAGTAGTGATCTACAGCTTCATTGTTTGAATATAGTGTATACTTTGATCGATAGTGCAATTAATGGATTAACGAAACATGGAAATAAATTTAGGTCGGTTGCTTGGATACAATGATGAAATGAATTTTAAGAAGAAACCACTAGGTAGATACCTGCTCCACATTTTTGTTCGTCATAACGTCAAGACTTCCCAGTGTCTTATTCGATTGGCTGACCAAAGAGTATATAAATACTACGTAATAAGAGGCGGGACATCCATAGATACATAGCAAAACCCAAATTTGTATAAAGTTTACTTGAAAAATTATAATCCGTATAATTTGAAAGTAAGTCTAAAGGCATTCAGATATAAGGCAACTAATGTCATATGATTTGGGCGAATAAAAAACATAGCAAATTTATGTTTTTCATTTTTTTATATGAAAGTTGCGCCAAACTGTGGCTGACTGCTAGCGTTGACTCAGTTTGACGTCACATATTTTAAATCGGTTACAGAACACATCTGCAGTATGGCACATTGCAACAGGTTTTCTTGGCACAGTACTTGAACAGGTTATACCTACTTATGTAATATTCTGAATCATTAATTGATTTCATAAATAAATTGGGTGAGCTACATCCATACACGAATCTTTTCAACGATTCATGCAAAGTGAGTATTACGTGATGTCAATCGTGCGAAATATAAGACGTACTCCGCCTATATCTAAAGGTCGTATTGCCTACATCTTTTTACGTGTTTACCTAGCCTGCCCAACTCTTTAATCTGAAATATGGCAACAAGAACTGAGGTTTTGAGTCACAGTTAAGGCAATAAAATCAACCCGCTGAAAAGTTGTAGAACTCTTGCATCTAATTGGGCACCAGCGGTGTATCTAATATACAACGCAGTTTGTTAAGTTGCTGTGTTTTGTTAAGTGATGTATACACTTTAGCCGAATAGTCTTTTAATTAGATTTAAGCAGGGCTAAATTAAATGCTACTCGTTTCATACTCATTCTATATTTCTATGTATTATATAGGACTGGCAAACCGACGACACATTTGTGGACATAGTTCGCGGATTTATTCGCCCAAATCATATGACACTAGTTGCCTTTTGTATGAATGCCTTTAGACTTACTTTCACATTATACGGGTCCTTTTCAAGTAAACTTTATACAAAATTCGGGTTTGCTATGTATCTATCATTACGTAGTATTATATACTCTGTGATCACTACAGGCATCATAATACGTGGGTATATGCAAAAGCTACAGACAGTTGATAGATATGGGATGCAACGATTCCATTGTACGTTGATTATTCTCGATAAGAAGGTAAAAGTTATGCAGCAGCTCACAGGATTGGTAACATCGCGATCGCCTTACTTCTTGCCATCATAATTACTAAAATCAGTATTTTTTTTTTATGATATTGGAAGGCAAACAAGCAGACGGATTTCCTGATGTTAAGAAATTCACGCCATCTAGAGACACCAAAGGTGGTAATGGTGCGTTGCCAACTTGAGGCTGGGATGTTAGGCCTCGAGCAAAAGTAAGTTTATCGGCTACCTTACCCTCCGAACCGGAACACGTCATGACGCTATGGCGGCAGGAATAGGTAAGGCGGTGGTACCAATCCGGACGAGTCGCTGCTAAACTCTACCACCTAGTCAGATGTCACGGTGTAAGTGACGGTGAGCCTATGCTCGCCTTTTACGAGCTGCCTGGCAAGGAAGGCAGATGGTCTATTCTACAAAGTAGCCCGGACCAACACGGGGAAAATTTATTCGAATTTTAATTAATAAGCATTTTTGTTTATGTTAATTTTAGCTAAACTCTTATTTCCTATTAACCCACATTGTAACAACCTTTCCTTAACATCTGTTACCTTACAGGCTTTGCTGGAGAAGAAGAGAAAAGCACGCTAATGTAAATATGATCTATACATAACATAGTATATTGTAATTTAAGTGCACATGAAGAGCTAACAAATTAAATATCAACATTTGTATCTATACATTTAGAAAAATAAACGTAGTGCAGTAAGCTCTTGAGTTTATATTTCAATTGAAGACATCTGCGCTCTTGTTAGACCAATTTTGATAACACGCTTAGATAATGTGAATTGAAGTCTTATCTTTGTTACAAAGAAAATACAATCCGAATAGATCTTAAAGTTTTCTTGGGATGTGATGATATGCTATACCCCTGCTAGCACTACTTCAATGAACTACAAAGTTGTATTTGAGTAATTACACGAATTTGGCATACAAAATTAGCTAGAGTAGTATGTTTTTATGACACACTACTGCATAAACAATCTTAACAAAGAGACTAAGCGTATGCTAACTCTGTACTATTCATTAAGTCATTTACCTTAAGGCCTCGATCAGCGATTGTTTTTTTTTATCTTAAAGAGGGCAAATCAGAATTAAAGTACAGCGAAAGTGTTGGTGTCCGCCAAATGATAATCTGTATCACCAGCGGCTGGTACTTATGCAACCGTCAAGAGCGCGCTGGCACTCGCCACCTCCAGACCCAGTCGGCGCCGCACACACCACGCGACATCCGAGAGGACCGGGTTCTGTATGCTAGTGCCATTCAAATATTTTAGTGAACTGTGATAATAGTGTTAAAATACCATGTATCTGCCACCCCTTTTGTTTATTCTATCTATAGGATTATTCAATATAGGTAAGTTCACTTTTCAGTGATTAATTCAGTGATAAAACAGTAATTAGAACTTTGATTAATAAGTTAGTCAGATATATTAAATTAATTCAATTAGAATGATTCTTCTTCATAATGTTACATCTGATTGCCTAATAATTATCTGATATAATGTTTTTAAACATATTACTAATTTTAGTAATTAAGTTCTAATTATTCTGCTATCTGCAATAATTAAAGTTAAAATATAAATAACCTTCTAGATGGGAACTCAAAGTTCTCATGACATCAAACATTTGTTTTTGTCCGTAACATAAAACACATCCTATTATGTATATACTTATTTTTTCAATATTCAGTATATATCGAAAAAAAAACTATAAAAGTACCGTAAAGTTTTTTGCCTTAATATAAAATCTATTTTAACCTGTGTAAATAAATAAATAAATATAAGTGCAGTATTATGCAGGTAATTTTACCATGTAAATAAAAATATTCCGTCTCAAAAATTACGCTACTATTGTAAAACCGACATTTGGTGAAGGCTATTTTAAAATAAAGATGAAAAAAACAAACCATGATTGTTATTTGACCGCATATTCTACTGATAAAAGCATTTCCGTGTAATTACGAAACAGAACATAGGTATCGCCACTCAGTCGAATCAAACTTTTTTATTTTCTTCAATAACAAAACATCATTCTCAAATGAAATCAGATTTATTTATTTGCGGAACACGTGTGTTTAAAATTTGTTACAAAATACTTATTCGTATCAACATTTTCTCTTACAATACGGTGTGCAAATATGCCACAAATTTAATTATTTAAATATATTTATCGCCTCTGTGGTCTAGTGGTCCGGGTGTTGGACTTGACTGCATGAGGTCCCGGGTTCGAATCCCGTCGGTCGGCCAACACAAAGATAAATTGGATTTTTCCAATTTTCTAATAAAAAAATGTTGGTCGGGATTGGAAATGTGCCCAGTTGGCGATAGGCTTGCCACCTATCACATTGTGGGGCTTAGTGTCTTCGGCTAGTCGTGGATGCCTTGGTTGTACCTCTGCCTACCACTTCGGGGATATGGGCGTGAAGATACTACTACTACTACTAAATATATTTATTTTACCCGTGTTGGTCCGCGTCCGCTGAGAAGAATAAATCATCTGTCTCTCTGCCAGGCAGCTCGTAAGAGGCGAACACTTCTTAAAATATGATATAGGTCAGCACTAACAAGTCCTTCCTGCCGCCATAATAACTCTGTCGTGCTCCGGCCCGGGTAGACGGTAGACTTGCACAAAATGCGAAACATCCCTGCCACAGGACAGTGTCTCACCGGTACCATCTATGGTATCTATAGACCACGGTTATCTCTTACCTTCACGAGATCCGTGTGCTTATTCGCTGACCTCTCACATAAAAAATAGCTTTTATTAGTAAGTTATTTACATTTTTTTATATAACTTAGTTAAAATATATTTCGTAAATATTAGGTCCTTTTCCGAGATCCTTCGCAGAATAGAATATCTACCTTCCCGTCAGTCAGCTCCTTAAAGGCGAGCATAGGCTTATCGTCACTAACACCGTGACATCCCACAAGGTAGAGTTTCGCAGCGACTCACCCGGATTGGTACCACCGCCTTACCTCTTCCAGCTGCATAAGGTCATGACGTGTTCCGGTTTGGAGGGTAAACTTAGTTTTGCTCGAGGCCTAATATCCCGGCCTCAGGTTTGCAACGCACCGTTACCACCTTTGTTGTCACTAGGCGGCGTGAATTTCTTACCATCAGGAAATCCGTCTGCTTGCTTGCCTTCCAATATCATAAAAAAATGAGCATTTACGATTTGATATTTTAAGTTAGTCTAATAATATATATTACCCACTCACGTAGATACGTACATACCTTCACGCTAAACACCTTAGCTAGTAGGCAGAAAGTGTCGAGTGCTAAACCTTACTATCCTGGCATAACTGCGTGGCTTCCTTCACATTTATAATTCATTACCCTTTTCATAGAAACACGCCGGTTTCGGAGACTCTTGACACCACCTTCGGATAACACCCGAGCGATTTGATCGTGGAATGTCAACTTAGTTCGCCTCGTTTACTTCCGTCCACCCACATTCGCATTGTATATCAGCATTATCAATCTTTCGTCTGTCATTCTTGCTACGTATCCGAAACAGTGGATCATGCCATTTCTCATTTTAACACCAACACTTTCTACTTTTCTTCAATCCTACTCTTTCTCGGATCTCACTGCTATGAATGCTATTATCTACTCCCTTTTTGAAAGTCGGTTAAAAATAGACTTCGTACGATACTATGATCAAGTCACATTATATTATATTATAAATCTTATGTAACATCTGTGTCAATACTCAATAGTTTACGCATCGAAAACATTGCATAAAAAACTAGATAAGTTGTTGGAATATTATCGAATCTGATACAGCTTGATTATTTGTATTATGAGACCGATTTTGATAAATTCTTTGGCTCTTCTTTCTTTCTTGGCTACTGGGTTGACTAAGATTTTAAATTTAGCTCATATCATATGCTTCGTTTTCTCAAAAACCGTTTTAGCCTAATTAGAAGCAGCAGACCGACCATCTGAAGCAAAAAGCGTTTGAGAATTTTAGATCGATATAATAAAGCAATAGTTTATACTTGCCGAAGGAAAGTCAAGGACTATTGCTTATAAAGAAATATCTTAGGGAAGCTACGTATTTAGCTTTAAAGTAGTTCCATACAGGTCACTTTATCAAGACAACGAATCAGTTATTTTTATGTTTGGTACGTACTTGTTAAAAGTACATATTATTTCAAAATTGTTATATACGTGACCTCGTAACATTATTCATGATAATTATGCACTTAAATAAAGATTATTACATCAATTGTATGTAACATATGGTCTGTATTCTTTTATGATACGGCCGATAAAATATATTTTAATTATTTGAAAATCAGCTTTGCGCCCGTTGAACTCTTTAGTTGAGTCCAGATGAGGCCATTAGACTTTAATTACCTACAATTTAATTAAAAAAAATATGTAAGTGCAATAAAACAAACTTTCTTATTATTATCCATTTTGGTATAACATATTTTACGGATTCTATATTATTTATCACAGTAATTTTCTGTGTAATAAATATGAACTAGAATAAGCCCGCGTGTTCGCCCTCGCTTCACAACTGTTTTCTTCTATTTAAAACTCATAATGCTTTGAATCAAACATATTTACAGTTTTTAGTAAGAACTTGTCTTTCAAATAGTAAGAAGACGATGAAAACTTTGAGTAGTTTTTCCGCTATATAACAAATTCCAAAAAAATGATATCAAAAGAGTTGTATGATATCTACATTCGCCAACGTACGTATACTTTTGCAATTATGTAATATGTTAATAATGTTCTTTAATTTTAAAATTAAACATTAACTAAGGTGGAAATCTAGGACAAAGAAACTTTATGAGTAACCTTCCTAATAAATAAAATTGTGTTACCATGAATATTAAATTAGGTACTAATGAGTATATTTATTAAAACTGTATTTTTTACATTAAGTACCTCATTTCCCATTAAAAGGGGGCAAAATGTAAATATTTAGCGAGATGCAAAAGTGATTTTTGTTTCTATAATCAAAACTATTCAAGTGACCTCTTAGTTTTGTGAGTAACGATGGGTCATTGTCCAGCGACAACTTTAGTAGCGGATATTTACCGTCGCGGTCGTCGGCGCTTGGTAAAACTTCCAAGTTTTCACATTTAACACTTGTACTTTTAATGTATTACATTTATGATTTAAATATTTTGCCAGTTTTACTCTGAGCAACATCACCAGGCTAGAAACTTTGATATCCTAAGTAAAATTCCTAATTTCTAAAACCAAGGGGTGGATTTGCTTCTCGAGCTAGAGTGGCCAGATATTTGGAGATGCCTAATTTTTTTTGTTATGTTTTTATTTTCCCCGTGTTGGTCCGGGCTCCTTCGCAGAATAGACCATCTGCCTTCCTGCCAGGCAGCTCGTAAAAGGCGAGCATAGGCTCACCGTCACTAACACCGTGACATCTGACTAGGTGTTAAAGTTTCGCAGCGACTCACCCGGATTGGTACCACCGCTTTACCTATTCCTGCCGCCATAACGTCATGACGTGTTCCGGTTTGTAGGGTAAGGTAGCCGTTAAACTAACTTTTGCTCGAGGCCTAACATCCCGGCCTCCGGTTGGCAACGCACCATTACCAACTTTGGTGTCTCTAGGCGGCGTGAATTTCTTACCATCAGGAAATTCGTCTGCTTGTTTGCCTTCCAATATCATAAAAAAATGAGCATTTACGATTTAATATTTTAAGTTAGTCTAAAAATTATATAGATTTTGTTTTGAAACATTTCTAAAAACATAACGACTCAAAGTGAGGTCTCTTCGTTTCCAGATGAGATTAATTTTTCGACTAGAATATAAAAACGTCCTCCAAATCCACAAAAAGAAAATGTCTTGGTTGGAAATTATTAGAAAAGAAGGTTTGCCGCCCTAAGAAAGGTATAGTTAGTACTTTATGGCTAAACGTAGTTATGATGGACAATCCGCGACTGTATCAACAAAACTAATTCAAAAAACAGCCCGATTTTTTCTGACACCACTAAGTACATCGTAACTTTTCAATGTTCAGGGCACTCACTCGGTTATTTTAGTTTTAGACTCCAGTTTCAGATTGGCATCATATTATTAACGTCTTTTATGTCACTGGACAACGCGTTTTTTTTACAAGTCGTCTGAATTTACTTTCAAATCGCAAAAACAGATGCCTGGCAGAACTATGTATATAGTCATAGTGTACCGGTTTACAAAATTGCATCAAAATTGGTGCAGCAACGCCTGGATAGGACTTATATTCGTATGGATTTTGGTTTTATATGGCTAGATATTTGATAAAAACTGGTCCAGCAAAACCACTTCATCCTTCATTGAAGGAATCACTAACCATCTTATTAGTAAACATGGATATTATAGTCTAAAATTTCAATGTTGTAAGCTAATATCAGATGAATTTTACTTCTGCGATAGTCCATTTTTATTAATAAGACGCTTTAAAGCTTAATTCATACACAGATCCCGATCATGAGGTT
Organism: Calephelis virginiensis; assembly: GCA_002245475.1. Taxonomy (NCBI): domain Eukaryota; kingdom Metazoa; phylum Arthropoda; class Insecta; order Lepidoptera; family Riodinidae; genus Calephelis; species Calephelis virginiensis. The sequence goes on from NJDC01003611.1 coordinate 21,948, forward strand.
CATCCTGCCGTAGCGTTACTCTGGTGTAATGTTGAACCGATAGTTCCGCAGGTGGTCGAGCCCTTTAGCCATTATCTGGTTGTTCCAATCCCAACATTTGTACAATTCCATAAAGTGCCAGTTTCCTTGTTTGTCAATGTAAATGGTAACTCACTAGTCTCGTTATACGTAACAGCTTGTTACGTTACGTTCGCTAATCATATCGTTTAGTGGAACAAGTTGTAAAAGTTCATCAACAACTTACTGTGTTCCATTTCCCTCCATCAATATTAGCTTTTATAAACTGTATTTTAATTTAAAAAAATGGGTTAACTAGTTTATTTTAATATACGTTGATTGTTTAGAAATATAGTTACAATCATAAACACAAAGTTTATAATATTATGCAGTTGCTCGGTATCATAAAACTTAGTAACACATAAAAACAAAATGTAATAACTGTAAAAATAACTTGACAGTATATTACAAAATTGTATCTAATCTGTATATAAAAAATGAAACCCCATTTCGAGTGGTCATCGCATCTCGCCTAAATAGATGGATCAATTTTGCTAACTCTTTTTTTGTGGTCTAACGGTTTAGGTGTTGGACTTGACTGCATGAGGTCCCGGGTTCGAATCCCGAGTCGGGCAACAAAAAAAATGTGTTTTCCAATTTTCTAATTAAAAAAAATTGCTCGGGATTGGATATGTGCCCGGTTAGCGATAGGCTTGCCACCTTTCACATTGTGTGACTTAGTGTCGTCGGCTAGTCGTGGGTGCTTGTGCCTCTGCCTACCTCTTCTGGGATATGGGTTTGAAGATACTTTTTACTTTGTTCTTACAAGTAACAATGCTTTTATCCATACAAAGTGTTAGTAGCTGTTAATGTCAAGCAATGTGAAGTTCGCCGGGTCGCCTAATAAGTACCTATAAATAAAACCATAATAAAGATATAAATAAAATATCTCTTAACAAATTATACTAATTGATCTAACCCCAAATTAAGTAAATGATATGCTTGTGTTAATGCGTTAAGGGTGTTAGTCAACGATACCAATACATACAAATACTTAGATTCGTGATAATAAATTTATAAACATACCACACACATAAACACCCAGGCCCGGAAATATAGATATTTTGATATTCACACAAACGCATGCCCACGTCGGGAATCGAGCCACGTCTTGGCTCGACATTACCTACCTGTTAATATTTTGAGCTGCGGCCCTCTTAGAATCGTACAGAAGGTTTGTTTGTTTTCACCAAGGAATGGTAATCTATTGCTATTCCGTAATTTGTACATAAAAAATGACTTGAAATGATGAGAATTCGTGCCTGTTTGTCAGCTTATTGCATTGAGCCAATTTTGACCTTTTATCTTGATTTTCGTTTTGATTTGTATTTTAATATAACTATGGTAGTATTTTTTCCTGGTACAAGATAGCAAACACATATAGCAGTCAGCTCTTCTGATAATAAGGGAGAGATAGAGAGACAATATATGTTACTGGTGTATCGCTAGCTTATGACTGTAAAGTCAGTTACTTGTTCAAGTCCACTGCATAGTTAAAGTACTCTCCTGGATCCGGTATACAAACCTCTGTATAAGTTTTCCAGCTACTTCCACCCTCCAACTCTACAACTCTAACGAGCATCATTAACAAATAAAGTCGGAATAACCATCGAGGTAATCATACTCTACCTTTTAAATTTTATATGCTTTTCAAAATTCAGTTAAAATATTCTTAGCATGGTATAGAATGATTACAATATTTTTTAATAGCATAAACGTTAATTAACTTGCTAATTAGTGTTAAATAGGACAAACATATTATTCTATATTTATTTGTTTTTGGATACCTACTTAATTGGTGTCTTTACGTAATAATTTAATCGTTAAGTTTTCTCTTTAACCGAACCAAGGCCAGCTCTTTTGTCCCCACAAATTTTATATTATAACTAAAATTAACAATTACATTAAAATGTGGAACATTTGTTTGTGGTTTTTGTGTTAATCATTAAAACCCCAAGGCTGTTTGTAATAAATTTGACGATAACCTAAAAAGTAGTGTCTAATCTTTGATTTACATTGATGAACTAGCTGCACCCTCGACATCGTTCGTGCCAACTCTTTTGAAAACGCTATTCCGATTCTAAATTTGTAAATCGGCATTAATCTTAATAGTATTGTTAGAATTTATTACAAAGTCCGAACATAAGCTGTTTCTCTACATTAAATTATTGGATCATTTTACACTGAGTGTTGTCTGTAATTTCTAAACTGCAATAATTATGACTTGAAAAAAAAATACGGGACTATCTATACTATATAACTAGGTATACTATAAAACTGAATGTCTTTTTTATTTCATTAGGTACCACATTGCAATTTGATAATTCTTTTTCGAAAGATAGCAAATGATTCCGAAATTGTCCTACATTAATTTTATCAACAGCCTACCTACTTGTAGTTTTTACATTATACTTAATAACACTAAAATATTGTGTAAGTCAAAGTAGATCATGCAAAAATGAATACAGTGGTCCCATTTTTGAATATATCCAACGCATTTACGCTTGAGTGAGAATTTGGAATGGGGATGGGGAAAGCTGTTACGCCAAATTTCACAATGTCGCATTATAGAGAGGGAGGGAGTTTGGAAAATTACCTAAAATGTCTCATATTAATAATTGTCCCGATTGCGAGCACGCGAGGTGAAGGTGCACGTCGAATGGTGCGCGCGCAGATCGGTGCGCCCGCGCAACACGCAAGGCGATATGTTTTTTACGATGAAGGCTTAATGGCTTATTTGTTTATTTAAGTGTCATTTATACAATACATTTTGAAAGACAAAATGATAAAAGCTCGTCTATGTTAAGTACATGGACGAGACGGGTCATATTATTTGCACTATTACAGATTCTTTTTCCGAAATAAGATTGACTTTTTACGAACTAGCCTCATTTTAGTTATTCATTCTTTTAATTCATCCCCAATGAAATAAAATTGCAAAGTCCGTAGTCAATCTGTAGTAGTAATAACACTTACAAATATTACTAGTGCAGTAAGCAAATTTGGCAAAAACATTGGCAATGTCCTTGATTCAAATCAGAGAGTACATTAATCTCTTAAAGACCAATGAGATTTTATTTTACTAAAGTAGTACCTAGTGTTTCGACGCCGTTATCTGCCCACCAGTGCTAGAATAAATTACAGATAGCTAGGAGGAATTTAAAATCTAAATTTATATGAAAAATACAAAATGTATTACGGATGTGTCGTCAGTACGTTGCATTTCAAAAACTTCCATTACAGTTTTTGCAATTAAGTTTAATTAAAATGTTTGCGTAACGAGCATTCTTATTCGCTATTTTCTGATCTCATTTTCAAGTTGCAACGTTATGCATTTTTTGAATATTGACAGTATCTGAAATAGCACTTCCTTAAAATCTGTACTTAAAATGAGTTGATTTTAGGGCGCTTATCAAAGGGTAGCATAGGTTTACCGTCACTAACACCGTGACATCTGATTAGGTGGTAGAGTTTAGCAACAAGTCGCCCGGATTGGTACAACCGCCTTATCTATTCCTGCTGCCATAACGTCAGTGCTTGCCGTTGACATGTTCCGGTTCGGAGGATAAGATAGTCGATAAACTTACTATTGCTCGAGGCCTAAAATCCCGGCCTCAGGTTGGTAACACACCATAACCACCTTTGTTGTCTAGACAGCATAATTTTCTTACCACCAGGAAATCCCTCTGCTTGTTTGCCTTCTAAAACCATAAAACAATTAAGATATTTAAAAACAAAATTGAAGGCGATTAAATTAACCAATTGTATCCCGGATTACGCCGTATCGACAAACCGATAGTAACCAAATTTGGCAAGTAGGTACTATACATGTATGTTCCTTGGAAGCTCTTGTTAAAGAGTATGCATATTCTTTGCAAGGAAGGTTATAGCTTACTTAATTGGTTCCTGTGGGAGAGGGGTAAAAGTCAAAATATAAATTCGGCTTTAGAAACGCGTCTTACAATTTTTTTATTTTATTTTGTTTTGTAGTATGTTGTAAAATGTCTATTTTTTGCAAGTCATAAGTTTTCTAATTTAGAAATGACTGGCACTAACACTCACTTTAAAGTTACCAAAGGACTTGAAATCAGGAATGTAAAGAAATATTTGAACGTACCTACAGGTTACCTTACGTTTATACAAATCTACATATCTTCACACTAAGTTCCCCTGCAGGATAAGAATAGAGTATCGAGTGCCATGTGAAAGAAGTTCGATAGGTCGGCTAGTACTCAATAACATATCTTAGGTAGACATTAGAGCAGTTTCCACATGTGACACAATTGGTCACGGAAATTAGTAGCGACAGACACATAATGAGATTACATCATTATATAAAGTATTCTTGTTAAGTAATAATAGCATTTACAATAATATGCAAATGAATAGAGTGATGTCATGTTTCATTACGAATCCTTAAAATCTGTCTACATCAATCAGCCAATTTACTTTTCCTTATTTGATATATATTAAACGGGAGGCTTCAAAAAAAGTCTTTTTCAGGATTTGTAAACATTTGACATTCATTTTTCGCCTTAGGTCGGTAGGTATTACGCTTTTCCACGGTTAGAGGTAGACTTCGTAGCAATAAGCCGCCAATCGTGTATACCATTCTGAAACCAAAACAAGCTGGGAAAAATCAAGTATCAATTAATATACAATTTTAATAACCTATCTAAGATAAGAGATAGAGCTATTATAGATAACCAGGCAACCATTGTTATTTTTAAAAAAACTACAAAAATATCTTAGCAACAAAACTCTACAAGGCTTAACGTCTTAACGTAGATAGTTTTTTTAATTGTTAATCTCTGTCTAGAGAAGAGTGCGTGCAGTCGTCGCCGGTTAAGAGTCTTAAAAAAGTGTGAGTCACCTAACTGTTTCACTCCGTACATATTCCTTTGGGTGTAAGATATTGATTATTGATAGCAGTATGTATACTTTTCTAATGCTCGCCATATGCTTATGCTTATGTAAAAAAAGTACAATCAAATTAATAAAACGGATATGGCATTGTTGCGGAATCCTAAAAAACACAATAGCATGTACCTATAAGTTAAATACATTATGATAAGAGACGTTAAATACGTTCCCAACAGACCTCAAACAATGTTCGTAAATACCGACATCCTCTATCAAATAAGTACGTGTTTGTTAAAAGAATGTTGCAATCTCCTTGAAATTTTAATTTAGAATGTTCATATTCAAAAAGGTAGAAAGAGGCACATCAATGTTTCAATGAGGAGAATGAATAAAACTGTTAAACTGTGTAAACAATAGAAAAAATGTGATATTATATTATATCATATCAAGTCCGCAAACGGTTTGGATGGCGTCAGCAGGGTGTAACAGGACGCAAATAATATCTGCGATATATTATATTCGGAACGTGCACGACAATAGCGCCACCTTGTAAACGCAACTTTAGGAGAGTATGTCAAATAGTAGATAGTAACTGCATCATATTTTTTGTAAAATAAAATAAATTAGAAAGACTAGAAATAGTGGTTTTATCGACATTTGTTAAAAACAATTAAAGGAAAAATTAAAGTGACTTTAGGAACTGATTTTGAGAGTGTAAAACATGATATACTTAAGGTTCTAAATGAAATAAATTCTGAAAATGGTACTTCAGTTTTAATTTTCATTAAAATATCAGAAGCCAGTCATTAATTGCAACAGTACATTTCGTCATAGTTAATTTTGTTAGAAAAAAATCGAAATTACTAAATAAGTAGCAAGCAGTTCATAGTCATGTATTGATAAGGATAATTCAGCAAATTTTTGGTTTGTTGTTTCAGCAGACCGTAGGGCTTTCACTAAGCTAAACAACTTAAAAGTGGTCTTGAAACGATTTTTTCTTCAGTGCAACAGCTTGCACGTTTTTTTCTGAGACTAGTTGTTGCAATTCTTCAAGTTCAACTTATTTAAAATTTCAGCGTCGCGGTGATAAGCATAAATAAAGCTATTGCAAGTAAAGATCTTTCTTCTTCAGACTTGACATTCTTGATTAACCAGATAAGATTGAATTTGATTTCCTATTTCCATTATTATTTCATTGGTTGTTTTTTATCTGCTGCAACTTTTGTGGTTCTTTGTTTGATCAGGCGTGTATATCTTGCTTAGTATATGGGACTCATTAACCTTCCGCTTTCGATATATTTAAGGGTAGTATTTTGGGGACATAACTTGGACTTGGATCATTAACAATAAACAAAAATATCATTATTTACTGTATCCATTCCATCCACTTCGCTCGCACTCAATACAAAATACTTAACACTTGTAACTTTGAGTTTAATCATAGATATTGGAGACTTTATGACTACTTTTGTCGCCTCTGGGGTCTAGTGGTTCAGTTGTTAGACTTAACTGTATGAGGTCCCGGGTTCGACTCCCAGATGGAGCAACAAAAAGCAAATTGGGGTTTTCCAATTTTCTAATAAAAAAAAAACGTTGTTTGGGATTGGATACGTGCCCGGTTGGCGATAGGCTTGCCACCTATCACACTGTGGGACTTGTGGGGGATTTCCTTAAGGCCTAAGGTGGCACCTAAGTGTTGGTGAAACCGAAATGGACGTTAGGTGTTACTTAAATATTTTAAGGGGTCTCTTAAAATTTAGGGATCGTTGGTGAAAACGGGCTTTAGTGTCTCCGGCTAGTCGTGGGTGCCCTGGTTGTTCCTGTGCCTACCTCTTCGGGGATATAGGCGTAAAGATACTATTATAAAACTACAGCAAAAGAGTTAGCTTGAAGATATGATGTTATAAACTAAAGTTTAATTTTTAAGCATTTTAGAATTTTTGTCCGTCTGTCTGTATCATGACCGCAGTTCACGCCGAACCTACTGAACCGATCGTAACGAAGTTTGACTGGTAGGTACTCTATGTGTGGTACTAGAAACCGGAATATACCGTAGTTAACCGGAAGAACCTATTGTTTAACTCACATAGTATATAGACTATGTGGGTCAAGCAATAGGTTTTTCCGTCAGTCTTACCACACCCATTGAATTGACTAATGGATAACCTAGCCTGACATGGATACATTTTTTTACCATAATTCATTCGAAATTCGGTAAGCTTTGCAAATTTTTCCATGATGCTTTTCCAAGTCATAAGTTTTGTAGTTTAGAAATTACAGTCATAAATAGCAACTCCTGACAAAGTGACCGAAATTAAAATTTTGAATAATATAATTTTCCCCGTGTTGGTCCGGGCTCCTTTACAGATAAACTGCCTTCCTGCGAGGCAGCTCTTAAAAGGCGACCATAGGCTTACCGTCACTAACACAGTGACATTTGAGTAGGACTCTACCAGAATTTTACAGCGACTCGCCCGGATTGGTACCTCCGCCTTACCTATTCCTGCCGCCAAAACGTCACTGCTTGCTGTTGACATTTTCCGGTTCGGAGGATAGGGATAAGTTGCTCAATATTTTAATGTCATTGATTAGCCACATTTTTGTATTGAAATTTTCGACTTAAAAGATAATTGATGTCTCTAAGTGCGGCCGTTATACCTACGATTAGAGTAAAAAGGCTTTTACCCTTCAACAAGAAGGTATACTGAATATTTTAGTCCCAGTGCTAGTACAAGTAATAGATCGTTCAGATATCCAAATAAGTTATTATTTTCTCCATGTAAAGTCAATACTTACTAGCAAAAATACTTACGTAATGGCTATCAAAATCTATAACAAATAACACAAAGATTTAAAGAATTAGTATTAACAAACTTAAAATGGAACTAGACATGGTTATAGGAAAAATACTTTTATGGCATAAATTGAACAACATAACTATAATATTTTTATTTTTTAGATAAATTGACATTTGTTTTATTGACAATCTTCTTATATTATTTTCGGATGTATTTTTTAATTATAATTAAAACTTAATACATCAATAATGACTTAATTATTATGCTAGTAAATGTAATTAATTTTAAAAAAGAAACTTTAATTAATGTTAGAATAATTTTATATACATTACCCAATAAAGAATAACATGAGTTTTTCAATATATTTGCATGCCAACTATTTGGTAAAATAGGATTAAGGGCTTGTTTTGTATTAAAGATCCTCCTTACCCTGTTTGTGCAAAATAAATATTATTACTAGCAATCGCCTCTGTGGTCTAGCGGTTCAGTTGTTGGACTTGACTGCATGAGGTTCCGGGTTCGAATCCCGGGTCGGGCAACATTCCAATTTTCTATTTTAAAAAATTGTTGCTCGGGATAGGATATGTGCCCGGTTGGCGATAGGCTTGGCGATAGGCTAAAATTTTTGACCTAAAAGGCACATGACTAGACTAGTAAGTATAAATTAGTTGATGATCTGATAAATTATTTATTTTTTTATTTTAGCGTATGTCATTAGTCAAGTGGAATTTACATGCATCAGATTGTTACACTTTTTCGTAAATTGGGCTTAAATTATTCAAAATAGTCATATGTCATCATATCATGTCATGTCACGGTCTATAATGTAAGCGATGGCCATAATATCCCTACCTCAGTTCATCACGTGAGATTTGACGGCATCGAGCAAATGCGCGATACACTAATTTATTCACCAATAATTAACTTACCTTTATCTGAACAAAATTGAGCTAAATGTCAAAAAGTACCGAAATAATACCAAAAAGTTACTAATTTTTAGTTTAAAAAAAAATATTCGTCTTTTCGCTCGATCTTGCCAAAACTTATCTCTTAAGTGGTAATTACATGCCTACCTACTATTTCATTTATCCTAATATTTAAATAAATTGTTAATCATATCCCGTTACCTTATCCTTCGATACTTGTAGAAGACTGTTCTGCCGCCGTTAGTCTGTCACCGCATGCAATCCAGTATAATAAGTGTTTTGTAGCGACCAGACCTGTATTGAGAAAGAATTTACCACAAAACGAAAGATGTGAATTATTAATAAACCAAAATAAAACATTAATTGAATTTTGTACAAGTCTTACATAGAGTCATCAAATTGTAAAACAATTTCAAAATTATTAATAATGTACCATATAATATATGCTAGCATGGATGAGATAGCTACTTTCCTAATGATAAATTATGAAATAGTGTTATTAAATCTACATAATCGTTTTAGCACTCAACTGTTTCAACATGGAGTAAGATTTGCCTTCTCTGAGGTGCATTTTCAACGGCCTTCAGTTCTTGTTTGACAACTTTTATCCGTTCTTTTAAGTAAGTTCTTTTAACAGTTGACAGTCAGGGTTACGTTATAGATAATGCGGATATTTCTAACTTCTGACCCAGTATTAATTTGTAGCACGTTCTTAAGTTTAACTACCGAATTTTAACTAGTTTTTTTTTATATAAAAGGAAAAACAGAAAACTGATTATTACGTGGAAATAAATAAACATTTAGACACCAAATACTAAAATTGGTGCGTTGCCAAGCAGACTATGGTATCAATCCTAATGTGCAAGTTTACCGACTGTCCTGCCATCTATCTGAGCTGAGTTACCCAATGCTGATATATGAATATGGCGCAGGATAAGCCAAGGCGTTGGTAGGGAACAGGACGAGCCTCTTCAAGACTCTACCAACTAGTACAGTCAGCATCAAACTGTTATGCGATCTCAGAGTAGTCAAAGTTATCTTATTTAGCAAATTGGACTATTGGATGGTCTAGCGGTTCAGGTATTGGACTTGACTTCATGAGGTCCCGGGATCGATTTCCGGGTCGGGCAACAAAAATAAAATATGATTTTTCCAATTTTCTATTAAAAATAATGTTGCTCGGGATTGGATGTGTGCCCGGTTTGGCGATAGGCTTGCCCACCTATCACATAGTGGGACTTAGTGTCTTCGGCTAGACGTGGGTGCCCTGGTTGTGCCTCTGCCTACCTCTTCGGGGATATGGGCGTGAAGATACTTTTATCATCATATTGTTGTAAGAACAAGCAAGCAAGGCATTTAAGTTTTAAAGTTATCATTGTTTGCTATTTAGAATTCTAAATATTAGAATATTTTATTACAACATAGTTGCATCAATGAGGAAAGGGCTCCTTGATGTAGTTAATATAAACTAGGGTTATGCGCGTTACTAATTGAATATAGTAGGTAATATTATATAATCTGTATATATATGAAAACTACGGAGTATTTTACTTTGGTTACCATAAGAATTTTATTTGTTTTTTATTTCATTTCTGTTATTTAGGGTCGTTATTTTTTTTTATTTTAGTTAAATGCACCTTGGAATCACGTACATTAATTCTGTAATTAATATTATTAACAGGCACAGATGACTTAGAGAGCTGTATTTACTAAGAAAATTTTGAAAACCTTGATTGCTTATATAAATATGAAAAAATTATTAGTACCTATTATACCTAATTTTGTTTTGTTTATTTTGTACACGTGTTTTTACAATATCGAATTACTTCACCAAATTGAAATCGAGTTACATAAGTAAATTAAAATCTTTCAAATCATTTCGATTACTCTTAGACCACCTCGTTGATCGAGTAGCTTAGCGTACACGCCTAACTACACCGATCAACCGCGAGGCTCGGGTCCGATTCCCGAAGGGGGCAGGCATTTGTGTGATGAATATTTAGATGTCTGCATTTCCGGGTCTGGGTGTTTATTAAATTTATCCTGTTGACTAACACCCATAACAAAAGCATTTAATTAGCTTACTTTGGGGTTAGGTTCAATTTATGTAAATTGTCCAGATATATGTATTTTTTATTTATTATTATTATTTAAGAATTTTCATCAATTAGACGCTAGCTGTGCCAAATATTTAATCTACTAGACTATCTCCTAGTAGTCAATCAATATCATATATATTGAAATTGTTTTTAACTCTGTAGCAAACAGAGCATATGTACATACGTAGATTGTGAAACGTTAATTACAATACATTCTTTATTCAGTAATCCAATAGAAGCGACTTCCGAAACGCGGAGGCGGTCGAGGTTTACAGTCAGGTAGGGATGGAGTCGGGTCCGGAACTTTGGGTAGACAAGGGCAAGGTTCGGGTGGAGGGGCGGGAGTCGGACTGTCGTGTACCCTGGCACGGCAGAAGTATCCAAAACCTGGTCGGTCCATACATAGTTTCTCCTTCATACAGTCATCAAAAACTGCTTGCGTTTTTCGACAATATGAAAATGAAAAGTCACCGGAGCTCTTGTCCACGCAATTAGCGTATTGATTGAACTGCTTCAGGCAATTATTTTTCACTTTTTTAAAAAATTCCATTGTACAGCATGTTACTTTTTTGCCAAGATCGATGCACGCTCGAGGGTCATTCGATTCTAATCTGCATAACATAAATTCATTATTAATGGCCTCACAATCTTTCCCAAGGTATGGAGCGGCCGACATTAATGTGGCTGTAGATAAATTTACTTCAGTAACCGTTAAGGTTGAAAACTCGGGCAAGGTAGTTTGCTTTGTTATCACCATTTTTAAGTATTTCGTTGCAAATTATCTACAATAAAGTACAACGTTTAACTAGAAATTAATGAACATGTCATAAAAATAAAATTTCCAATTTGACATTGGGATTTATGACAGTTGAATTCAATGAAAAAAAATATTTTTTGTACACAAAGACAATTTACAAGAAAGAGAAAAAATTTTGTTTTAGTGTTGAAACCTATTTTTAGACTTAAAAAAAACTTTTGGCATGGAATAAGTAGCTTGCTAAGCTTGTAACGTATCTTTGTGTTGGTTCGCCCCATTGACCTCTTGGTTCGCCCGTCAGGTTCACGACAGAAGATCTCGACACATTTTTCCGCGTTTTTGACATAAGTTTAAGTGTGCACAAAATACAAATTAAACAGTAAGTAACTTAAAGAGTATAATAACATACCATTAACATATCTATACAGGACTAACTGTTTTGGATCAATTATATGAATGTCTTATTCACTACATTTTGTATCAACTACGTATCAATCATATCATAAAAAGTTTTTAGTAAATATTTGACCTTATTACTTATATTTGATTTTTTTGACGAAAACCTAATTTTGGACAATAGGAGTCAGTGAATCCCATTGCCTGCACCAGACAAAGAAAACAAGAAATCAGCTAAGATAGTAAAAGGACGATCTATAGTAGCAAGCAAAAAACGCCTTGCACAACAGAAATCTGTAAACAAGGCCAAGACACGTCTCTTGCAAGATTCAAACTCTTCCACTGAGTCTGATATTAGTCTGACTAATATATGTGATGACAACGAAGACGATGATGCCGACGATCCTGGCAACATTTGTTTGGTTTGCTCCGAATTTGACAGTAACAACGAAATGTGGTACCTACCGATGCACATCCTGCGGACTGTGGGGTCACGCAGACTGCACAGGATGGGATTCTAAAGAGGGCTTTAAGTGCGACAATTGCTAACTATGAGAATTGTAACCTTAACCCTCATTGTCTCACAGGCTGACTACAATTGCCCGCATGTCAGGACAATGGTGGTCGAAGCTGATATTTTTAAAAACTTTAATTATTGCCCAAGTATAATTCCAAATGAAAAAAAATATTGAGACTGATAGACGATTAGAGTATTTAAACAAATTACTTTAATATATGTAGCCCAATATTTTTTTCGTTATTTTAATTATCGCTAATGTGATTCCCATTCTCCGTTTTTCCACTAAGTGGAACCAGCTGTAACTATACGGTGTAAAACTTATTTACATCGTGGAAATATTTTCATAAACTTCACGTTATCACTTTGTTGCAACCCACAATGGAAGTCGTTTTATCCGAATCTCCAAAGTAAGTAGCAAACGAAATATTAGCTTTGGTAGAATTGTTATGAACGACGATCTGGTACAGAAAAAAAAATGCTTTTTTGGAAATGTAAAAACTATTCTAGATCAAGTGTGTACAGTAGTTTTTGTGATGCGGAAAAAAACATCCTATTAATATTATAAATGCGAAAGTTTGTAAGTATGGATGTATGGATGTTTGTTACTCTTTCACGCTCGAATGGCTGAACGGATTTGTCTGAAATTTGGAAGACAGATAGATTGTGACCTGGATTAACATATAGGCTATTTTTAATCCCGATCGCACACCGGGTTTCTGTGAAAACGCGGGCGAAGCCGCAGGTAGCAGCTAGTCTAAAATAATGTTTCTGTAGCCTATGCCCATTGTTATTATGATATTATACTACAGTATAGTTATTTTACTAATCTTACAATCCCTACACATTTTTTAAAGTCTATATCCGTATTTGTACTAGTCTATATTGTGTATTGTATATTGTACTCTTATACACTACTTATTCACAATATTAAATATACCTACCTCAGTGCTTGCCCCGTAACGTATTTCAAGTATAAGTCGGTAAAATTTTTGTGTTCCAGGCTTATGAGGATTTCCGCTTTACAAAAACAGTATACAGAGCATTCACGACTAGCCAAAGATACTAAGTTCCACAGTGTGATAGGTGACAAGCCTATCACCAACCGGTCACATTTCCAATTCCGGCCAAGGTTGTTTTGTTAGAAAATTTAAAAAAGTTTTTCTTTTTGTTGCCCTCAGGGCCGAACCCGGGACTTCTCGAAGTTAAGTCCCACACCGGGCCGTTAGACCACAGATGCGATTTCGCTTTACAAAGAAACGAAAAAAAAAAACCAAAATGTCTTGGCTTGCGTATTCAGCAGACCCTTAGCAGTCTACCGAAGGATACCTTAATACGACCTTGTTTTCTTATTCATGTAAAAAAAACTGTTTTTTTTTCAGGCGAATGTCAAAAGCTTCAATGTCCCGCAGTGCGAACAAGAAGTGGTTGGTTAGATTTGTTTCCGATACCCTGTAAGAAGCAAAAAGACTGCAGTGTGATGGGACCACAATATCTCTGTTGTAAAGAGATCTGCACCAAAGGAATTCAAGGAGCAGAAAAAATACGGTAAGTCATAATTAGTGTTTTGGTGAAACGGCTTCGCTTAGGCACTGATGTTTTAATGCAATAAAATGCCAAAGATACCTTAGGCACTTGCCTATCTTTTTCAACATTTTTCTAAGTAGTGAGTACGAGTCTGTGTACTTGAAGATCAATTAAGCGTGTAGAAAGAATTAAAGTCCAATTAATTTGCATTAAATAAATTTCACAATCATTTATTTTAAAAATATACCTATTAATTAGGTTAGTAATTTCTAGTACAATTAAAGCATTTTTATTCATATATATTGGATCTAAATTTTCTGCACGTACCTACCCATAAATTATTCATTTTAGCTAGGGTTTTTAAAATTAGTAATTAGATGTTTTTTCAGCACGCAACGGTAATAGCGATAATATAAATTAAGATATTACAATTAATAAACACTATATAAACTCGCTAAGTGCATGTAAACATTTTTTGTTTAGCAGCTATCATGGTGACACGCCAACCATTAAATCAATTAACTATTTACCTAAAGACAGCTTGCAACTTCGTTGCGTCTGGTTTAAAAGTGAGAGGTCGTGCCCCGGCTTCGTGGGTTAAGGACATACCAGTTTGCAATAAAATTATTAACTATACCTGCCAGCAGCTACCTATAGAGTTGCATTTTAACATTCCCACGTTTACGCTATTTCTTCAAAACCAGCTTGCCCCAGTTGCTTCTTCGAGCAGGATAATCTCTGCTGCTAGATTCTTAGAAGACATTATTGAAATCAGTTTAGATTTGTAATTTAGTTAGGCAAGAACCCGATAAAAAAATTGACTTTCCTGATAAGAGGCAATCTTGGCGAACGCCTCTTACCACCATATTTAAATAAAAAACACAGATTGTCTACTAGCACATTAAGTTTAGGCTAAATATCCTGAAACAGTGCTATGTTCTATGTTCTTTTATCATTCCAATCACAGCATAACAGCCAAATTTCAAACACTAAATAGGTATATGACGCTAATAATTTAGAATAAGCAACATTCCTTACGGCAAGCAACGGTATTATTAAATTTGCCACGGTAGGTAAGAATCGAATAGTCTTGTTAAGTGATTTACCTGTAGCATTTCGCATAAAAATCATATCACGTAAATTCTAAACAAATCCATTTGAAATGGTTAGCTGTTTCCTCAATCTATATTCCGTGGCTGTTTCCCATTTTATTTTTTAAGTCTTTACCTAGGTACTTAATTTTTGTACTTAAACGAACAGAATTAGTTTTGGTGTTTTTGATATCTTAAAGACTGGTACCTAATACCTTTTAAATATTTGTAGGTATAAGCAAAGACAATAAATATATTTACTAATCTCTGGTATAAGTGACAATTAATAATGTTTTCATGTTGAACACTGCATGCTAGTTATCTATTTGTCCCTATTCCTCATTAACCTCATTATTTAATGAGAAAAATAACACCTACTATTTAATTTGAAAAGTATGATACAACTTGCATCTTGGAATTACTAATAAAAAATAACAAAGTAGGCCAATTGAGTAAGACATTAGGTATTGCAGTGGCCAAACTATGACGGATAGCAACCGTTAACTCTGAGTTAGTAATTACACCAAATACCTAACTAACAATCTACTAAATTTCTTAGAAGTTAACCGCTCAATTGACAACGAAGTCACGGAGAGTACAACCCACAGGTTAAACTAGGTACTTACATCATTAAAAATATTAACGAAATAATATAATTACTTACTTGTATTAAACATAGAATACTGAATAAATAATAAATAAAAGTTCCTGGACAAGTTACACAAATTGAATCTAACCCCAAAATAAGCAAATTAGGTATTTGCTTGTGTTAGTGTAGTGCTATTATAAGTGTTAGTCAACGATTCTAATACATAGAAATACTTAAATAGATACCAGAATAAATTTATTAAACACCCAGATCCAGAATTGCAGACATCAGTTCATTACACAAATGCCTACCCCGGTCAGGAATCAAACCCGAGCCTTGCGCTTACTCAGTGTAGTTAGGCGTCTACGCTAGAAGCTTAGAAGCTTGTGTCTATTTGTTTGAACTTTATATTCTTTAGAACAACTAGAACATTGGGTACGAACAAGTCCAAATACCAACAATTATTTATTGTTACATGCTGTTTCAAGGGGCTTTCATAAAAATATTTGTGGATGTATATAAGTAGATTATTATTAAATGCAACATATACAGTATAGTACGGCGTAATATTACATAATTTACTCGTAGAATATTTAACGTGCACTGGCTTGGATCGCTTGTTTGAAAGCTTAAAACTAATACAATATAATTGGGATACATTTTAATAATTTTAGAAAAATAGAAGCAAGTAGAAATGCAGAAGTGAGCAATGTAGTTGATTCATTTAGTATTAGTAGAGCATCAATTAATACAACGACTAACCCAATCCTTCAAGCGACTAACTCGGACGAAACTTTAACAACTACTACTACTTCATTAACAACTACTAGTACGACGCCTTATCCTATACCTAACACGACTACAAGCACTATACCTTTACCGAGCGTTAACACTGACCCTATTAAAAGTGCGACTACCATCACGACGCCTAGTACAACTACTAACACGACTCCTAGTACGACTATTAGGACTACTAGTACTACTACCACGACGCCAAGTACTACTACTAGTGCGACCACTAGTACTACTATTAGTACGACAACTAGCACTACTCCCAGTACAATTACTAGCACTACCCCTAGTTCAACAACGAGCACGACACCTAGTACAACCACTGCTGCAACTCCTAGTATCACCAGTAGTACAACGAGTAGTACGACCACAAGCACAACAACTACCACTACTACTACAACAACTCCAAGTACCACCAGCTCTACAACGACGACGACGACGACAACCCCGAAACCAACAACAACGACGACAACAACAGAGGCGCCGCGGCCGTTTTTGCAAATATTTCCGATCCAAACTACTCCTAAAGTGGCCCCAGCAAAAATAGGTGAGAATTTCTTTACAATGTTCATATATCCTTTTCTATATAAGAACTAGCTTTTTATATTTTTAAAAACGTTTTCAGAAAACTCGTAACTGTCTTATACGTTTAATTTTTTTAGGAAATACTAGATGTTGCTTGCGTATAAGCAGGATGTTATCTACAACGTGATAACCGTTTAATAGGGGGATAAAAACAAGCCTATCACTATGTCGCTTCAATGCGAAGTGAAAGGATAAACAAGCAAACAAAAAACGTAAACAATTTCGCAATCAAAATTAGGTATAACCCATAGTAGGTAATATTATAAATACGAGAGTCTGTGTGTCATCTCTATTCTATTACATCACTAATCCGCTGTACCGATTTCAATAAAATTTAATATGCAAATTCATAAAGCCTCTACGCTAACAAAGTCGCAAGTAAACATCTAGTCTCTAGTGGATAGTAAAATCCTAAATATTAACTCAGTATAAAATTCGACGACAATATAGGGTAGACTGGGTACGGTTGAAACAGTTTCACTTATAACGTCCATAATTTTGCTTTTTATAACCCGAGCGATGAAGAAGATATGTTAAATGAAAGAGCATGTTTCTGTCTACTAATAGGCTAAGTGGTTTTAGTTCCAGGTGTGTTATTTTTAACAGAAGAACTAATTGAAAAATAAATCCGATTTGTTTCAACCGTCCCCATACCAGGGGCGGTTGAAACAGTGATTGGGGTCAGTTGAAACACATGCGAATAATACAATCAATATAATACAATAAGCCTTTAATGTTTCTA
>NJDC01003611.1:56322-76187 GCA_002245475.1 Calephelis virginiensis
TGAATCCAAGATTCACAAAAAATCAGGTGAAACATGGCGGTGGAAACATTAAAATGTGGGGTTCATTTTCTGGACGTGGAGTGGGACCTGTGAGGAAAGTTCAGGGTAACCTATGCTTCCCTATGCTGAGGAGCATCTCCCTATTATATGGACGTTTCAGCATTATAACGACCCGAAACATGCCGCCCGATCAGTCAAGTTGTTTCTTACCACTCAGTCAGTATCGGTGCTAGATTGGCCAGCAAATAGCCCGGACCTTAACCCAATCGAGCACCTTTGGCACGAAATCAAGAAAAAAGTAGCCACTTATCGTACCACAACTTTAGGTGAACTTAATGAAGATTTTTGTGAGGCATGGGCAAACATTCCTGTCGAAACATGCCAGAAACTGATAATGTCTGTGCCACATCGGTGTCAAGCGGGAATTACTAACAAAGGTTTTGCTACTGGGTACTGATTTTACACGTAATAAAATGTAGCTGTTAAATATATTATAATAATGCAGATTATTCGTTTTGTTTAACTCTAGTTTTCATTATAGTTTACTGTCCTTAATTAAATGTCCAGCTACAGAATTATACCTTAAAATTGAATACATGTTCAACCTTTGATATTAAATACTTTTTTCTATTTATTTATTCTTTTATTTACAGCCATTTAAAGCATAATAATCGGAACAAATTATGCAAATAACAGTTACTGAGAAATCAATAGGGTTTTATATTTGTATGTACATAACCGGTTATTGTTCTTCACTATCTTGCATGTCCCTAATTAGTTGACCACGACTGTATATTATAAGTGGCGGGAGTTTTAGGCAAATTGTGCAAGTCGACAAGCTGCCCTGCCCTCCGGATTAGAACACGACATCGCACTATGGCGCCAGTAATAGATACGGTTGATCCCTTTCTCGGCAAGTTGCAGGACAGCATTCTACCACCAGTGGTCTTGTTGGTAATGAGCCATTGGTATTTTAATATTATTTAAATAAGTGACTAGTAACTGAAATGAAGTTAGTCGCCAACCGTTTCTAATCACTTGTTGCACAGCTTGTACTAATTTTTACGTTTTATAAATGGGTCAAGGATTGTATGTAAGTTTTATGTTATGAATAAATTGCCATAATAACGCATTGCGCAGTTTAGTAGTTTCAACAGAAAAAAAAACAACGTTATGTTACTTTTTTAACCAAAATGTTACTTTTTGGTCAGTGTCATGTTACTTTTGACTATCTGCCACTGGCAGCACTGATTTTGCGATTTTGAACTTTCAGCGCCTTCTTTAAAATTTAGTCTGTGGCTACTGTAGCACCACCCTTGCGTAGCAGATTTTAACGGATACTTTTTCACACATAGAGATGGTTCTCCTTACCTTTACCCTCCATAATTAAAATGACGTTTGAGTTTTTTGAAGTTTGACTTTGAAGTGGGAGTTTTGGCGCCATCGAGAGAAAAAATGGTCGTAGTTTTTTATTAATTATTGAATTTCGTGTTAATGTTGAGTGAAATTAGTCAATTTTGGTGGCATTTTGTACAATTTTGTTCAGTAAAAGTGCACAAATGAAATAATTATGAAGAAATTAGCGTATCGTATATTTCCTCGTTGCCACCAAATCTCATTACATGAGCTTGTGTGAAAAGGCCACCGCTTTACCCAAGAGCCTGACATGAGTTACTGACGACTTAGGACTGATTACTAATAATTTTATTTGATATAAAATTTGATGCAAATTTCTACTTGACTAATGGCAAAATACTAACAAGATTGCCAAACCCTAAAGAAAGAAAGAATAGAAAAGACTTTGAAGGAGTTTGATTTTTGAAGTTTTATTTGAACTTTCACTCAATGCAACTCAATGGGGCGTATTACATTGTCAATATTACCATCTGGAAATCTGTCTGCTAGTTTGCCTTCCATTAAAATATAAAAAAACACACCTAAATATCACACAAGAAATGATCTTGGGCGGTGATGTGGACGATATCGGCAATTATTTTAAAATATTTATGTTTAGGGTTCCACAGAGCTGGACACGTTTCATTTAAGAGAATAAATTCCTTTCAGTTATTATTTCCTTCGTTAACATTACTGTCAACGACACAGCGTATACGTATTTTGTCACACATCGTCACTTACTTATATGTTAATATACTTTATGGTCACTACTCACACATTGTTCCGTCATGCCTGCAAGCGAATACTGACATCAAATATCTCGATGCGCTTACATTTCAATATTATTGAGGCCACGCCCCCTGAATATCGTGGATTTCAAGATTTCCAGAAATCTTGTGATATTATTATGATACCGCGATACATCATATTACACTATCAACATTATCAAGGTATCGTGATATTATTGATAATGTAATACTACCCAATATGTTTTCAAATTTCAAAGTGACATAATAATTGTACTAAGACTTAAAAACAAATGGCAACATTAAGGAATCTATGGTCTATGATTCGAAGTAGGAGTGTGTAATATAGCGTTTTTAAGATATCGAATCAAAACTAAGTATCGATATTCGGTATCGGATTCCGAAACTATATATTTTCTGAAACTATATATTGGTGAATCGGTGTGTATTTGGTAACATCAAACCTATAAAACGATATTAGCTAAAACTGTGTACCGTATCATAACATGATATCATTGTAATTTATTATATTCAAATCTGTCTGGATTTGGTACGTAGGTACATTAAGTGTATTTATACAGAATGTATTTAATGGTTACTTTTACAAATAAAGTAATATTTACTGAAATATGTATTTGTTTTAGTAAGTTTTGCGTAAATAAATATATATGGTACCTACCTACTACCTATTTACAAGCAAAATGCGTAAATAAACCAATATCGATGTCAATGAACTTTCCTTCATACTTCTACCAGGCTGAGGACTGTTCGGAATGAGATAGAACAGTTCGTGACTGATTAGTCAATTTGACTTTTAAGCGTAATTCACACATATAGCGGGAGTGTGTCAGGCGCAGGTGGGGACGGGAGTACAGCAGGTGCAATTATGTACCTACTTGTATTGTTTGCTGTCGCGTACCCGTGGATATGGATGGAGTTGGTGTCGGCGTCAGGGTCATTGTTGTACTTATGGTCGCCGTCGAAGTAGTCGCTGCCGATGTCGTCGATGAGCCTACAACTAAAGTCGCACTAATTTCCTGTCCCCCAAACATGAGCCTCGAATAGGAATCCAAGTGTCTCTTTTACAAGTGGGCTTTCAAATTTCCGGCAAGTTAATATAGGTACCTAACTCATATCTGTAACCTATAATGAAAGAACATAAATTGACAAACAATTTTAACTCGCGAAATTGTTTGCACTTATTTGCGCTTCGCGACCCTGAATCTATCAATAGAATAATAAATAAGAAAGAATTAGAAATGGATTATAGAAGCGGACACCGGACACAGGAATTGGAACTATGAGTTCAAGGACAAAGGTCAGTAAGAATTCCGAAAAATTGCCAATCGAAAATGATTCCTAGTACTGACTAATGTATATTAAAAATATGGCAAAATACACGAGAAAGTATTGAAATAACCTTAATCCGAATATATTTAAAGTATAAAATCCTACAAAGGACCGGCTATTGCCATTTCATTCATCCACAAACAATTCTTTCAGTCGCCCTCGCAAGCGTCCTCCTGCATCGGTTCGGTTCTACTCGTCGTATATCGTATCTTCTGTTCTTTTGTGGATCGTATTGCGAAGCGATACGGTTTGATTTGATATCCTAAGGAGATACCAAACCGAGCGTATCGCTACGATTCACTAACATAGGGTTTCAAAAAATATATATTGTTTTTATACGCATCGATATCAGATATTACGATATTGGTCTAATATACGTTTCAATATCTATAGTCGATTTGTATCACCCACTCCTAGTTCGAAGTTTAGAATTTGTGGAATTTAGGTAAAATGGTGAATTTGTGTACTTACGTAATATCTATATTTTCTTGTGATTCTAAGGTATTGAAGTGGTTTTCCATATTTTAAAGTATAGCTCTGCTTCCTCCATTACGGAGTAAAAGTTTAACAATACTGATATACATAGAGAAATGAGATAGTGAAATAATTTTTGTGTTTGTAACAACGTCGAAAGAAACCATAAAAAAAGCTTGGTTTGTACCATTTCCCAGTTCGTAAAAGATGTAATATAATATGTGTGTAATAGAAGAATGATTTGTTTAAAATTCGAGTAAAAATAAAAAGTGTTCTAGTATGTTGTTGTTTTTAATTTACTAAGCTGTGTTTATTAATTAATACATTACAACATGTACGAGGGCCATTCAATAAATTTTTAGCCTAAGAAAAAATACAGAAAATTTTGAGAAACTAGAGATTTATTTTTCAAGATAGTCTCCTTTCAATTCAATACACTTGGACCAGCGATGCTTCAACTTTTTTAACCCGTCAAAAAAATACGATTTCCCGAGGTCTTCAAAATAGGCCTCTGTGGCGGCGATGACCTCATCATTCGACCCAAATCTTTTGCCGGCGAGTGACTTTTTCAGATTTGGGAACAAGAAAAAGTCGCATGGAGCCAAGTCTGGAGAATACGGTAGATGGGGCAGCAATTCGTAGCGCAATTCGATCAATTTGGCCATGACAACGGCGGAGGTGTGAGCCAGTGTTGTTGTCTGGTGTGAGCGAACGCGGCACCCATCGCACCGACAACTTTTTCATACCCAATTCTTCGTGCAGAATATGATGCACTGTCCCATCTGCGATGCCTAGTCTCAGCTATCTCGTGAATCTTCAGTCGCCGGTCTGCCAACACGAGATCGTGGATTTTTTTAAAGTTTTCTTCTGTAGTAGCCGTTTTCGGTGCACCTGGGCGTAGCTCATCAAAAACCGACGTGCGGCCACGAGCAAACTCGTTGAACCAATTTTTGACGGTCATCATCGAAGGAGAAGAGTCACCGTATACAGCATCCAAGCGCTCTTTGATTTTGCTGCGCGTTTTCCCTTCTAAAAACAAGAATCTAATCACCGAACAATATTGTTCTTTTTCCATTTTTGCAAAACCGACCGACACGCTCGCTACCAAAGGCTGTCAAAACAAAACAAATGAAGGGAAAAGACTGAAAACTACTTGATAGACTTCAAAAAGTATTTACTGCACGATAGTAAAACTCTTTTGTAACAACAACGCCATGGGGCGATGAGGCTAAGTAGGTATTGAAGGCCCCTCGTATATCATTGAAATTTTAGTTTGATCTTGTTATTTCCAAAACATTCCCAAAGAGTATATAAATACTACGTAATAAGAGGCGGGACCAGTGCTGCCAACCCCAGTGAATAGAAAAACAGCAGATCAATCTTAAAAAAGAAGTAGAAAACAGTAAAATTACATTTTCAAAACATTAAATCTACTATTTCTAAAACCTTTCAATTGTCACATAGAAATAGTGATATAGATGTCTATACATCTAATGAAACTACTGCAGTATTACCAGCAGTAATTCTTTAATTAACATATTTTTTACATGGTACATTATTGAAAAAAAATACAATTACATAATTTATTCATTCATTTCAGTTCATTAAAAATAGGTAATCAAAGTTACAAACATTATTTATTAAAAACAAGTAATCAAAAATACCAACATTACTCATTGTTGTGTATTACTCTATCCTCAACATGTTCTGTTTCATTCTTTTTGTTAAAATCGTACATCCTTTGATTAAACTTTTTTAATACTATTTTCAGTAGCATCAAATGCGTAACATTCATTTATTTCGGATTTTGTATGTAAAATGCCTTTGATCAGCAAATTATATTACGGCTAATGCCGTATCAATAACAACAGTATCATAAAAACACAGTAGAAAATCGTACTAAAACAGGAAACAGTGTTGTCACGTTAAAAACAGTAAATCTACTGTTAAAACAGTAGAGTTGGTAACACTGGGAAGTCCCTTCCATAGATACATAGCAAACCCGAATTCGTATAAAGTTTACTTGAAAAAGTATAACCCGTATAATTTGAAAGTAAGTCTAAAGGCATTCAGATATAGACTAGTGTCATATGATTTGGGCGAATAAAAAATATAGCAAACTTATTTTTTTTATTTTTTGATATGAAAGTTGCATCATACTGAACATTCCAATGAAAACAATGGCAGGGAGGGTCTGGGAGTTTGGCGCCATTGTGAATGAAGATGGTCGTAATTTTTTCATTATTATTGAATTTCGTGTTTAAAATTGAGTGAAATTGGTTAATTTAGGTGGGAATTAGATTAATTTTGTTCAGTGAAAGTGCACAAATGAAGTAATCATGAAGAAATTAGTGTATCGTGTATTTCCTCGCTAGCAAAATCTCAATAGACGAGCTTGAGTAACAAAGTCACCGTTCTACTCAAGACCCAGACATGACTTACTGACGACTTATGACTAAAGACTAATTATAATTTATTAAAATTGAATTCAAAATCTACTTATGTTTGTGGGCACCAAGAGATGGCGCTGTAAGAGATTTTGATCCCATAGTATTTGTATGTATTCGAATTTCTTGTCGGAGTACTATAATTATTCTGTGGGCTGTAGTCGCTCCCTATATGTTAATATACTTTATGGTCGCTCCTCTATTTGTACAGTTTGTTTGCATTTAAATTTGGCTACGAACGAACTGTTTTTTGCAAAGTACAGCTAAACAGCTACGTAGTTCGTTCGTTCTGTAACCTCTCACCGGTGTTCTACTTTGTAAATTTATCCAAAATGGGGTTTATTATTGGATTTATAAAAAGTGTTTTAAAGTTACTGATTTATGGTACTTTAGTAGCTGCTATTATAACCCTTATTCCTAATCTGCCGCCGTACACAACATTTTCCAGCATCGAGTAAGTATTTAACATAACCTAAGAGTCGGGATCCTGTAAACGTTTGTAATAAATACTAATGTACATTCTATTGAAAATAGGGTAGAGCCTACACAAGCAAGAACAGGACCCTTAGCACCTAATGAATTGTTGAATAATCCTGAGAAACTATTTGAAGGCAAGTTGTTGGGACCCGAAATGTTCCAATTATGGAATGGTGATGTATATACTGGATTAGCAACAGGTGAAATTGTGAAAATATCGCCACAAGGACATGTAACATTTGTAACAAAAATAGGAAAGCCTTGCAGTAAGTATTTTAGATTTAGAAAAAGTGGTGCATATACATTGGCTCGAGCATACTGGACTTCATTATGAGTTTCATATTTAACATTACTAATATACAATTACAGATATTTATTTTATAAATATTTATAACAAGCATTACTTTCTTCTATATTACTTCCGTATGTATAAGTAGAATGATTGTAATTGTAGTGTTGGTCAAATGAGTAAACATAATACAGTAGAATCCCGAATATCCAAATCCCGATTATACAAACATCTGATTATCCGGACTCGCGCCACGGCTTTAGCTGCTGGTTGAAAAAGGTCATAACTCTCAACTAGACAAGTTTAAGTGGTTTGATAGACAAGAGAAATAGGATTCCTTAAAACTGTTACAACTGAAGTGCACCAGGGACTTGGCTGTATTGAAAAAATGTGATTCATCATGTCAAAGATCAATAACAAGTTATTTTCAACCAAAATTGTAAATAACACTGATACATATTACAATGTCATTTGTTATATTTGAAACACATACATAATTGTTTTTTATATAGTTTTGTCAAAATGACATTGTTTGGTACATATGTCAAACTCATTACATGATACAACATTTAAATTTCAAATATTGTGTGATTTGACTGGATTTGACTATGAAATCGATTATCCGGATTTTTGATTATCCAAATTACCATTGGTTTTAATTGATTCGGATTATCGGGATTCTACTGTATATGTAAGTAAAAAATGTAATAAAAAACATAAAAAATAAAGTAGTCAACCTAATATTCAACATGTAAGAAACCATGATGTGTCTTAAATTTAAGTTAATACATGACTCATGAACACATTTATTTTTTTAAATGTGTTTTAAAAATCTACACCAAAGAACAAGGTTTTAGTTAATTTTTAAACAAAATTTTATTTATATGTCGGAGAGAGATCACACAAACGCGGGCCGAATGGGTACCACCAGGACTAGTTGGCCGAGAGCTCACAACTTGGGGGTAGTTAGTAAATAATTCAGAAACCACCTCGTAAACCTCATCATAATAAATAATTGAGTAGCTACGTAATTACTCACCACATTTTACAAACATAACCACAATCATGCACAAACAACTATAGCGTACACCCATTTGTTACTAAACAAACCATTAAATATTGGAGTAAGCCTGCTACTATGACAACACTAAGTAAACACGTCACGGTTTTCGTGCTTACGCAAATGTTAACCCCCGAAGGGGAAAGGATGCTCCAACCCGCCCCTCTTAATGTGAGTGCCGACCGAATAATGCACCCCCCGGACGACCCACGTCCTGGGCCCCAAGATCCTAATTGAATTAACAATTGCGACCTAGAAGTGTCTCTTTGTCAATCTATGACAGGGAGAGACTATTACCAGTGGCGTCGTCCATACTAGACAGTGGTCCAAACACTGAGAGACGTGCACAAAGCATGTCTGCCGCAATATGGCGGCGCTAGGGTTTATATATACACGTGGCCGCGGTGAACGAACTAATAAGAAACGAGTTACTTGCTAATGCGCCACCTGATGTGCTAATGAGACAACTTTATCCATCACTTCCCAACAAACGGACCAATAAGAAACAAGTTACTTGCTAATGTGCCACCTGTTGTGCTAACGAAGCATTTTTATTCATGACTTCCCGATAAACCGACCAATAAGCTACGAGAATTCCGATGCACCTGTGGCGCCAAATGTACTAATGACCACAATATCATAACTATACTTTGTTCATGACTTTCCGACGTTACAAGCGGATGCGCCAAAGGTTGCACCAACGACACTCATGACCACAGATATTAGAAAATAGGTATACTAGCTCATGACCTTCCGACATATATAAAAATGATTCCCAATTTTGTGTAGTCATTGCATCTCATCGAACAGATTGTCCAATTTTGCAAATTATTTTTTTGCTGTATTACTCGTTGACATGAGAAGATAGAAGATCCTTATCAAGACAAAAATCTGCAAAATTGCAGGGAAACTGTTAATAGCTATTAACTTTACAGAGTTTGCCTGGTTGGATCATATAATAATAAAAATTTTATTTGTGTTATAAGTGTTTTATCAAAAAAAAATTTAGTAATTATGGAACTTATTAATTTTTAATGAACTGATATCGAAACAATAAAAGTGTTTTTAAAATTCTTGACTGATACATTTTAATTGTTAGGTATTTCAAACACGTTGCTGATTGTGACTTCTTTTGGACATCTATCCCACCCAATATTCTATTGTTTAGGTTAGCTATATGATCTATACATGCCAAACTTTATCTAGATCTGTTACCTGTTCTGATATAGATGAATTATAAATACATATTTGTTGACCAAAGGTATAAATACTTACAAGTAGAGTAAAGATTTCACTATTGCAGCAACTCCGTTTGTTTATCCATAAATCTCTTTGTTATGCATGAATATACCAGTTTTCTCATTCCCCCCCAAAACAAAATAGAGACAAGTAGCATCTAGTTCTTGTTTTATATTACACAGTGTGTTACTTCACTAATTCATAGAAATTTATATAACAGATTATGTTATTTCAAAATTGGTGTTCATGTTATAAACATATCCAATCCCAAGTATTTTTTTAAGCACTTATTTACTTAGTTGGACTGCCTTGTTTTCGAGGAGCTTATGTACCTGCCAGACTCCACTGACCAACAGTGAGGCTTAGGTTCGATTGACGATGAGGGCAGGTATTTGTATGATGGACATTTTGATGTCTGCATTTCTGGTCTGGGGCTTTATTAAATTTATGGTTGTATCTGTTTAAATATCAAATCAAATGAAATCAGTTTATTCGATGTAGGTACATAAATACTCTTATCGACGTCATAAATTTACAACTTAGTCACAATTAATAATAATAAATAAAACCTTTAAGTATGTTATATGATTACAAGTTTAGTTAACAAAACTATGTTCATAAAAAAAAATAAACATAAAATGTCACACTCTTAAAAATTAATATGAAAAATTCATATCCACATCACACCTCTTATCCACACTTATATGTCGAAATTATTAAATCTATTTAAAAAAAAGGTCAAAACAATTAATGCAAAAACTAAAAAACCTAAGTACAGTGAATCTTAAAAAAAACATCAAAACGTCAAATAAATTAAAAAATAATAATGTTACATGTCCAAAATTAAAATTGAAAATTAAATTAAATGTCAAAGTTAATATTTCAAAATATAGAATAATCAAAATGTCACATTAAACTACTTGCTCAGCAATTAGTCTTTTAAAATTTTAAAACAAGTTTTCATCTTAACAGAAGTGCTAGTTCTCGACAATAGTATGGCTAATTAATATAATACAATAAAGATTTAGCTATTATTCTTCTTAAATGATTCGATAAAATAATTCTGTGTTCAAATATTTTTTTTGTATTTGAAAATATTAATATCTAAATAATTAAATTTATTGCTACTTTTTGTAGAACTTGTGTGGAGGCAACTGTTCAGTACAAATCTATATTTGCTGCATTCGATCTATTTATTGGAAGAGTTATGGTTATTATCTTTTTAACATCTAATTGTGCTAAAGAATCATATATTTTTATTAAACACTTTCTATCTATGTCACCTCTTCTACCGTGAAATATTATCAAAGTTGTGATACATTCAAACTTAATAGATATTTTTTATAATATCTCTATAATTGCAACCTGGTATACAATAATTTAAAACATTCTTTCCTAAGCTTTTAGATAATTATATTGAACCCATAGATTTTCCTGAATAATCACTAATTATTACTACATTGTTTTCTAGTACATTTTGAGATTTAAAACTATAACTTAACGGATGTTCAGGCTGGGATGCACTACTATGGTTAGATATTGCTTGGACATGATTACAATTGCATTGATATTTTTGTGTCAACGAGTCAAACCGCTCTTGATTATACTTTGAGAGATTAGTTAGCTCTTCCATTGCTTTAATGTAACCCTGAATCTCTTTCCTTGTTAACTCATATTTACCTGTCACATATGTAAGGCTTTTTTTTAAATTCGCTATTTCAGTTTGAAGATCCTGAATGTCATTCTCATACTTAGTTTTTATATTTTCAGATCGAATTTTATACAATTTAATTTTATCAATTACATATGCACTGTTTTTATACAATTGAATAGATTTTCTGTTTAATTTTTAACTAACAACTGTGTTTTTCTTATGAATTTATTGATTTTTATGTACTTTTTTAACTTTTTATTTGATGAAAACCATACATTAGAATGATGAGTGTGACGACCAGCCACAAATTACAGCTTTTGATTTTGAAAAAAATTTAAATCTTGGTTTCCATTTCTTAATGTCAATATTGTTACATGAGCCTGGTTGAGATGATATTCAAAGTCAGATATACGCTTGACCATAAGCTCCACCTCATCACTACACAAATGAAAGCTATTGATAATTGTTTGAAGCTGGTCACACTTATTAACAGCTTCTGTATACTGGTTATGAATCACAACCATCTCTGATTTAAGTCTTTTATTATTTTCTAAAATATAGATAAGTTCCTTTTCGTTATCATCCCTTTCTTTCATTAACTGGTCACATAATTCCCTACTTTTTTTCAATTCTAATAATGTGAGTTGCAGTTAATTCTCTTCTTGTTTAGCATACGCCCTCATCATCATTTTTAAATTTAATTTATATGGCGACACTAAATATAGAAAACGCAATCAATATTATCAATAAATTAAACCTTAGGTTTTTGGGTAAAGAAACGGGCAACAGTCGGTAGAACGTAATATAAGTGCAATATGTAAATAAATCACATTTACCTTTTTAACAAGGGTCAAAACTAAATTAATAAAAAAAGTACACATTTAACTAAAAGTACACATTTTACAAAAACATAACCAAGCATAAACATTAATTAAAACAATCTATTATCGATAGACTACCTACTAAGTTTTTCTAAATCAAAATAAAAAATAAAAATGTCAACTTAAAATTTAAAATACCACTTTTTTTCTTTTTCTAAGAGGCATATGTAATGGCTGCGTGCCGTTGAACCTGTGTGTTGAATGGTACTAGACTACCTATAACATAAACAAAAATCAGGTATGTGGGTAGTTTGATGTTTGATATCTGTTGATGTATGTAATTTGAAGATTTTCACTATCCTTTTGTATGTCATCAAACTAATTAGATTAACTGCTACTAGATGGCGCTGATTACAAGTAGTTTATGTTTTTAAATTGTAAATATTATTTAATAAATATTTATATTTCTCCATTTGTTTCTTTAGATAATACTTTATTTTTGTTGTATGATTGAATTTTATACACAATAATTATTATTTCCTCAGTCATTTCCTAAAATTTGTAGACGATCTAACTCCAAACGGGTAGGTACTATTTTAAATTCGTATGATGTAACGGCGTTGAGTTATTGGATTTTTCCATTAATAAAATAATGTTTATTTTTAACTTTACATGTAACGTACAGTGACACTATATTACACTTACATCAAATCAAGTCATAAAAGTTAATTTTTCATATAAATCAGAAAATTATTACCATATTTGTTCACTATTTGCTGTAACTGTTTTATATGTATTTTTTTTAATTACACACAATTGTTTAACTGGATAACACTAACAGAGGTAGACACTAGTAAAATAAACATTTTCTATCAGTTTTCACTTAACAATAACACTTATTTTACAAATACACAAATTAAATTAACACAGCTGATGTGTTCGTACGTATGTACACTAGCTCCATCCAAATATTCAATTTCTAAGTAGTTTTGTTGTGGCTAATACCCACAACAAAAGCATGTAATTTGCTTACTTAAGGATAAGATTCAATTTGTGTAACTTGTCGAGGGATATTTATTGTTAGTATCTTCAAAACTTTATTGTGAATAGAATACTTAATAATTTGTTATAATATGTCTTTTGAAAATTCCCATCATTTGATTTTTCTTGCAGCTGGTATACATGAGGAACATGTTTGTGGCCGTCCTCTTGGTTTTGTGATTGATGATAAGACTCAACAGTTGTATGTAGCTGATGCATATTATGGTATATGGAAGGTTGACCTCAGAAATGACAGGAAACAGCTATTAGTATCCCCACAAGTCCCAATTAATGGTCGTACCCCCAAGGTGTTCAATGACGTTGCTCTGGATAAAAATGGCGACGTTTATTGGACAGATTCGTCCAGTGAATATCATCTGCGAGATGGTTCATTTATTGCATTGGCAGATCCATCAGGAAGGTATTACTGATTTGCTTTACTAAAAACTTATGTACTAACTGTAAGAATTGATTTATAGGAACAACAATCATACAAGATCTCAGCAACAGATGTGTGAATTATGTCCCTGCACTGTGTGTTATGTTGACAAACCAACAAAATGTGGACGTTGTCGCATTGTAGCTTGTGCTTGCGACGACAAGAGACCATGCACAGACAGCTCAATGTGGGCTTTGTGTATAGTATTGTTGCAGTGTCTCAACATTAAGTCTGCAATGTGATCGGATGCTACATTGTAGCCACAGCAGCAATTGTCTTCCTCGTTGCTTGGCGGCTTAGCGTTCACAAAACGCAACAAAAATATGGACATGAAATTCCTTTTTTTAAAATTAATTAGTGTGTATTCAAATAATAAATACTGTCATTAAAATTAATTGACAACTGTTTCCTGTTGCTTCACCTGAGTTTTAAATTTCTATCCGAGTCACTGGATGTTTAACTCGACTAATACATCAGTGCTAAATGTATTGGTTAAGTTAAATATGGTTAAGGAATAACTTATAGACATCAGTATTTCTTTACATTGCATTTGTTATATGGTAGCTTTTGTTCTTTGTCAGGTTATTACACTATAATGCAGTAAAAAATGAAAGTAAAATTATAATTGACAAGATGTGGTTTCCCAATGGAGTTGTAGTATCACCAGACAACAAGTTTGTATTGGTGGCAGAATCAGGCCGCTACAGAATTTTGAAGTATTTTATTGAAGGACCAAACAAAGGGAAATCAGAAGTATTTGTTGCTGGTTTGCCAGGTAATTACAAACTTTATGTATTAAAAGGTAATTTTTACTTTGTGGTTAGAGTAAAATTGTTCATTTATTTTTCTTAAGCATTTTGTTCACCACTTCTAAGTCACATATTATTCACAACTATCAGGTTTTCGTTAATCACTTTTGTTAATGATGAGGTAAACAAAAAGGTAATAAACAAAGTAACGAAAAAAACAATTGAACAATAACGAATGAAGTAAAATACTTATTTATGTTAACACAACAAGGCGCAAGGGCGCCTTGTGTCATTCTGTCGTGAAAGAAATGAACAAAAAATAGTATTTAATGTGTTGTTTGATCTGTTTAAGTAATGCAGTAGTATACTTCTAAGCTCATCGAGTGAAATTTGGAGGCATCTT
Source organism: Calephelis virginiensis (assembly GCA_002245475.1). Taxonomy (NCBI): domain Eukaryota; kingdom Metazoa; phylum Arthropoda; class Insecta; order Lepidoptera; family Riodinidae; genus Calephelis; species Calephelis virginiensis. Next base: position 70,907 of record NJDC01003611.1, read on the forward strand.
TTTTAATGACTAAAATGTTGCTAACCGGTTTTAACAACTTCGTCAGTCTTTATAGCGGTATCAAAAATACATACAACACACTCATATTTTCAGTAATGCTTTAAATGAACAAAATTATACAAAATGCTACCAAAATTAACTAATTTTACTCAATATGTCGACCACCTCGTTGGTCGACGTCTACCGTACGTTGCGGAAACGCCTTAATTCACTAACCCACCGCTTGGGCTTGAGGCTTGGGTTCGAATACCGACAGGGGCAGACATTTGTGTGATGAACATTTAGATGTCTGTATTTTTGTGTCTGGGTATGTTTAATAAATATACACTGGTATCTATTCAAGTATTTCTAATGTTATAGTATTGTTGACCTAACACCCATCACACAAGCATACTTTGGGGTAGCTTTAATTTTCGTAATTTTTTTTAGGAATATTTATTTATTAGATACATTTTTTTTAATATTTATCTATGTAAATTCAATAATTATTGAATATATTTTTAATGTGCTCCTATCTATCCATAAAATAGCATGTCATAATTGGATGCGAAATAAAAAGACCATTAATTGTAAATTTAAAACATGTTTTGTGTTACACAAAATTTAAAGGTTAATAACGATATAATATTATACCAAAGTTAATGTAAAAGCTTATCAATAGTGTTTGTAAGCAAATAAGTTATGTACATTGTAAGAAGTCATTGGGGACAATATGTTGATAGTCTTGACCTTCTTGTAAATTACTCTTGCCTAGTAACTTGTGTATGTTTGATTAAACACTATATACCTATATTATATTTTTATTCAGTAGTAAAACTAATATGAAATAAGATTTATTAGCATTATTGCAACTACTATCTAGTGTAGGCAAGATGTTTTAAATCTTACATACATATATACATATCTTGCAGATTTTTGTGGCTTCTTCCACGTTCATTACCCTCTATGTAAACACGCCGGTTCCGGAGAATCTTAACACCAACCTCTAATAACATCCGAGCGATTTGATCTTGGATTATTAACTTAAGTCTCCGCAGATACCTACATGTATGGCTGTGTGCGTATCATACATATACCCACACATTCAAATTATACAGAGAGGTCAAAAAGTCGTGGATCAAATGCAACTATGGGTTAGATAGGGTCATCAGCTGCAAAAAAACTGTTCTACAGGAGGTCCTTAAGGTCAACCACTGCAGAGTTATAATTTATTTTGTATTTTTATGAGAAAGTCAAAATGGACTTTTTTTAACTAATTCTTATTGAAATTTGAAAAATTTACATCCTGTACCTGTTTTATAGTTTTTACTAGATTGGTAATGATAAGTCCTTGCGTTAGACATGATATTTATAGTTGTTTATTAGGTGTGTTGAAGATAATAGTCAGTTTTACGAATTTGTTTTTTTCTCGAAATTGTAACTTTTATTTACTTGGGGTACCCTACTGTGAAAAAATAACTCTACCAAAGAGTGACCTTGTATGACAAGTTTTGGCGCATTTAATGGGGATTACTGTATTTTTAAAAAAGCCCTAAAGAAAAAATCTAATGGAAATAAATCGGATGATCAGGGTGGCTATAGGTCCTCCTCAATGAATCCATCGATTGCCCCAATCAAAATTAAAAAATAATAATTAAAGAAATAATTTACCAAGGTGAGAATAACAGCGAGCAAGAACTAAGACGAAAGCTCCCAACTCTCGCTTCCATACAACATCGTTGGGATAAGGACAGAATTATGCAAAACGAGTCTAGCACCTTGACTCATAACCTCGCTTTGAAATAACTTACCCAGCGCTCCATTCGCAACGCACCAGTAAAATGCATGGTGTCTATAATAAGCGACGGTTGTCTCTTACATTAGGAGATCCACTTGTTTTTTCGCTACATTATAATATTAAAGACAGCGTATGTCAAGAGAATTCAAAAAAAGAAATCTACGTGATGAATTTTACTATTCATTTGGTTACTAGAACAATATTTGCTGCTTAACGTATGGCCGGTCAAATAATTTTTTTATCATATAAACTTGTAACAGTCCAACACAAACCATGATTAAGATTTGGAAGGCTGACCATAGATCCACAATAAACGTGTCTTCGAATGCTAAGTAACTGTCTCTGGTCTTGGATGCACCATACAGGTCCAGCAAGTGCCGTGCGCGCGACACCTGGTGCAAGGTACGGGTCAGGGAGTCAATAATGTCGGTTACGTCGATGGTGTAGTTACTGCCGTCTGCGTCCGTGCCCACAAACTCTACTATTTGTTCCTCCGTTACTTCATTTCCACTTTCATCAACAACACTCACTTCTGTCTCATTCTCGTTTTTCCTATCTTCTACTACAACATAGACGAAAACAAGTTTGGAATTCACCAAACTATACGTGTTGTCGAGACATAGTACATATTCACCGTCATGTTCCAAATCCATGATTATTGAATTCTCCGGTTTCTTATAGTCTGATATAATTTTGGTTCCTTTTGGATCAAAAATATCCACGGATATATCTAAATCACCATGCTGACCGTCAAGTACTTGGTAAAACACTTCCATAACCTGTCCAGCTTTCCCGTTTTCAAAGAAGCAAGTCCTCGTCCCGGCGTCAACACGAAAATTCATATCGGTTTCATATATTTCTTGTGTAGATACTAACCAACACATAGCTATAAGATATATGCACCGCAACAAACTCATTTTGAGGAGAGATCGGATTGCCTACTGTCTTCAATTTAACAATAAAATTAATATCTTCTAGAAACCAAAATTTCGATGATATGAACATTTTGTAATGTTTATTCAGGTGTGCATGCTAATATTCATGAGGACGACATATATTATTATTCGTTGCTGACGGTATTCATTTTCATTAAACATAAAGTTAATAGCTGATAAATTAATCTTATAATTATGAACTATGGCATTTATAATTTATTTTTTTGAAGTAAAAAATTAAATTATTGTAAAATCTTTAATTATCTAATATTTGAACCGGTATTATGCAAACAAATTGACATACCAGTATACTCACTTACGACATTATTGTTATCATGAATTTTTAATCCGGGTCATGCAACACATAAAAAAATTCAATCCTTTTATCAATTCTCTAATAAAAAAAATGCGATACTCAGGATTAGAAAACATGTGCCCGGTTGGTGACAGATTTACTATTTATCACATTGCGAAATAGTACATTTGACGCCCTCGTTCGTCTTCGTGAGGATGCTTGCTTTTTTATAATTCTACATGACCTTTAATACGAATTAACACGAAATTTTAAGTATAGTGATCTAACGTGTCTATTCATTCTAAGTTTTTCGTAATACGATTATTATACCAAGTGAAGCAGTTCAGACGGAAGCATTGCCGAGGCTAGGACAACTAGCTTCCTTATATTTCAATGCGTCCTGACGATTCTCAAAAAAATCACCCAGTTAGAGATCACGACGCTAATGACACGATCGCTTTTTTTGTAACATAGATACTCAACAAGCCAGCGGACGGATTTCTTAAACAGTAAGAAATACACGTCGCAGATAACGAATAGATATCTCCAGACAAATTACATAAATTGATCTAACTCCAGGGTAAACAATTATGTATACAAACAATTAGGGGAATATTGTTATTGGTTGTGATGTGAGTGTTCGTCAATGATACTGATGAATATACGCTTAGAAATACAATTATAAATTCGATAAACACCGAAACCCAGTAGTACATACTATACATTATTCACACAAATAACTGCCACTTGTGGGTAACACTCATGAACTCTTTATTGATCGGTACCATTGGCTTGTACACAAAAACCCGTCGACCAACGAGGCTATCAAATATATACTAACGCTGCGAAAGTTCTAATTCCGAAGTTCTCTTAGCTCTAAACTAAAACACGTTAATTACAGGTTTATATTTGGCCTTCGTAAATATGACCATATCTCTGAGTACCGACTTAGACTCAATTCGTTGCCAATACGACTTCGTCGGAATCTACATATTCTTTGACTCCTGTACTATATTCTATTCGATCCATGTACGCCTGTGTACTTAAAAGAAAGATTTCAATTTTTGAGAAGTGATTATGAGGAACTTAGATCGACGAGTAATCTTTCTCTGCGCGTGCTGACCCAAAATTATAATTATTACCACCTTTTTTTACGTTCCAGACTATTCGTCTTTGGAACTCATTGCCAACACAATTTAAAAAGGCTGAATTTATTAGGTCTTTTAGAAAATTATTAAAAAAAATATTTAAATATGCAGAATACAACATAGAGCTTAGAATAATAAAATGGTAATATACGTATGATATAGGTATGTTTAATATGTATTTTTGTAATTTAGTGCATATTGTTTGTATGTATATTTAATGTACTTATATGGCCTCTATAGGTGAAGGTTGTCTCTTACCATTAAAAGAGCTGTTTATTTGTTTATCATTTTATTAAATTAAAAAGAAATGTATCGCTCTATGAGTAGAGGATGTTAAACAATTGTTATAGTTTAATAGGTATATAACTTATTTATTAGATTTATAAAACTTTCAGTTTGGCTATTTATACCTACATATGGCTCACGAAAATGTAATAATATGTTATCATGCTTTTGATGTGTTTCTATTTGAACGCGCTCACAATAATTGTGTACTATTTATTTAGTATTAGACACGTTATAGATAACAAAGGATAGTAGGAGTAATTTCATTTTCAAATTTTTATAATAATCCTATCTTATTTCGGTCCTTTTTGATAAATTAACCAGCGACCTATGGTCAAGGTTGTCCATAAAAGGCGAAAACAGTTTTTGATATCACTGATATCATGACACTTTATCCGCACGTAGAATTATGATTCACATCTTTCTATTTATGATTATAATCATTAATCTGAAAAGTATATTATAATGATAACCCAATAAAAAAACATGGTAAGTGCAATGAAGTTGCAGTGTTTGTTCTTACATTAATAATAAAACCGACAAATAAAAAGATGTGTGTATTTTTTTTATAAAATAATCTACTCTATACTAATTATAAAGAGGAAAGATTTGGTTGTTTGTCTGTATTAGATATCCGCCACTTTCGGGGGAAGTGACGGGTTATGTCGGATTTTTACCGACTAAAACCCCACGGTGTTCACCTCTTCGCCAGGTACCGGGGCTGCGGGAACGCTTTCCACACACCCACAGCCCTGGCGGCTCTAGATCTCGCGATCTCCATCAGGCGGCCCACCCAACAAGGGGCCGCATACTTCGGGTCCCAGTGGCGACGGAACCCACT
>NJDC01003611.1:78184-96252 GCA_002245475.1 Calephelis virginiensis
AAAAGATGTGTTTATTTTTTTTATAAAATAATTTACTCTATACTAATTTAAAAGAGGAAAGATTTGATTGTTTGTCTGTATTGGATATCCGCCACTTTCGGGGGAAGTGACGGGTTATGTCGGATTTTTACCGACTAAAACCCCACGGTGTTTACCTCTTCGCCAGGTACCGGGGCTGCAGGAACGCTTTCCACACACCCACAGCCCTGGTGGCTCTAGATCTCGCGATCTACATCAGGCGGCCCACCCAACAAGGGGCCGCATACTTCGGGGTCCCAGTGGCGACGGCACCCACGTACCTGCCGCAACCCCATCTTGACCGGGCGGGCTAGATGGTAAGCCCGCCCCGCACCCGCAGGCCTGCAAGCAGCCAACCCATTCGATCCAAATGGCCCACCACCCTGTGTCCGCTCCTCGTGTCCCCCTCTTGGACAGAGAGAGCAATTCTTCTTTCTTTCTTTAGGTTTTGGCCTTCACGTTAGTATTTAGCCATTAGTCAAGTAATAATTTGAATTAAATTTTATATCAATTTAAATTTATTTTAATTAGTCATCAGTCATAAGTCATCAGTAAGTCATGTCAGGCTCTTGGGTAAAACGGTGGCCTTTTTACACAAGCTCATGTAATGAGTTTTGGCGGCAACGAGGAAATATGCGATACGCTAATTTCTTCATGATTATTTCATTTGTGCACTTTCACTGAACAAAATTGTACAAAATGCCACCAAAATTGACTAATATCACTCAATATTAACAAGAAATTCAGTAATTATGAAAAAACTTCGACCATCTTTTCTCTCGATGGCGCCAAAACTGAGAGAGAGCAATTAGCAATTAATTGCGCCAGGGCCCCGGCTCGACAAGGCTTGAACCCTTGGGGGGGGGGGAGACCATTAGAAGCCTATACATTATTCCTGATGAACATGGGCTGTATTTGTAACTAGACAAAATTAGGGATCCCTTCGAAAACATCAAAATTGTAACCCAAGGTGTATAAAAGTAAGCTATAAAATGTGTTTCATAGGCATGCGCTGCGAAATCTTTTAACGATAGGACAAAAAGATGTTCTACAATATTAAAGAACTTATTTATATCCACAAAAAGTTCGCGACACCCATATATCTAACTATTATAGTTACGAGAATATAATATCTACTTTTATATATTTTAAAAGTTTATAAATATATTGACCATTTTGGAACCATGTTATCCGTACCTTAATATTCATATTTCATATTAACCAAATAAATAATTTCATATTCAAGACTGTTTCAATGCCTTGAAATTACTTTTTCTATTTTTCAAATTAAGCAATCCATTCGAAAGATATTACGAAATTAAAATTTCGTTCTAAAAATACTACCTACCTCCTCCCTACCTACACGAGAAAATTATTAGACTCGAAGGCGTTGCTGTCGTGACACTAGTGACCTGAACCTACTTCTCTCGGATTTTTAGTACAGATTTTATGTCAGTTCTTTAATTTATAAGTATAGTCTATATTAATAAAAAAGAGGAAATATTTGATTGTTTATTTTCTTGTATTTAATAGGCTTCGAAACTAGGTACCTGTTTCGAAAAATTTGACTGCACTACGGAATATAAATGTTGATGTACTGAATTCATAATGTTCATCAGTACGTTTCACGTGAGTTCGAAAGTAGTGAAGGACGAATTATTGAATTGATAATGTTCGTAATCTCGTTTGATTTCGATGTAGGTACATTTGGCAGATTTGTTTACTTCAGAGAAATTGTTGTACCTAAGCCAAATTTCGTATCAGTTTTTTTTTATCACCCAGAAAAAGAACGCAGTCAGATGAAGCCTGAAACTGATGAAGGATAATAATTATGGAGTAAACATTTTCTAATGCTGTTGTTACAGGTATACCGGACACGGTGAGGCCGCTGCCCGACGGTTCAGGGGTTCTTGCGGCATTATATACGGTGTTCGATGACGAAGACCCCTTATTGACAAGAAGCCTTTCTACAGTGCCTTTAGCTAGGAAATTTATTGCAAGAATACAACATCTCGCTGAAAATATTTTTGAGTTCCTCAATAAACAGTTTCCTCATCCTCTCTTCGAGAGTGCAGTATACAGAGTGAGTATTATTTAGTTATTTATACTCACATCCAGTTACTGAGCTTTATGAGCTTAGGCTACATGTCACAAATGTGTGACGCGCGGAAATCGCATTAAAAACGCTTATATTTATGTCTGTTTCGTAGCCTAAGGTGGTACCATCATGTTTTATATAAACCGGTATGCTACACGAGTAACAAATGTCTAATCCTGAATGAAAAAATCTAAATGTCTGTCGCCAATAGGCGTCGTTGAAAAAGGTCAACGCTAGAAAAGCTGACTTGATATCTAACCAGCTTTTGTCAATAGACAGTCAATTTCAGTCAGACAAAGGTCAGTTTGCCAATGTAACGCATAAGCTGGCGTCTAAATTAAAAAAGGTACAACAAACATTTAACAAATAATCTAGAATAGAGGATCTGGCACCTTGTAAGAGTAAGCACAGGTTAAATGGGTCATTAATGACTGTTACTGGTAGTGGACCACTGGCAGTCACTTGGTCGGGAAGGGATCCAACGCCTTAATGTCATTACGCCTTAATATCTTTCGCTAGTGCAAAAGTAATCCATAGTCTTCAACAATAGGCCTAACACCCTAGTCACAGGAAAGCGATTCACCTATAACATCTATGGTCCCTATAAGATCTTATTATCAGGTAAACCGTGTGCTTGTTCACTGTTTCATAACATAAAAAAAAAACTTCTATTAATAAGGTAGGTCGTAGGTATAAGGTGGTCCTATATATTATGTTAATTAAATCAAGTGTTCTTTTAAATTATACTTAAACATATATATTTTGATGACCAAGAGGGAGTAGTAATAAAATTTTATTAGATTGTTGCAGTTAGAAGTACTACAAATGTTAACATTAAGGTTAAAACAAAATTATTTTACATTCCCCAGATCGGTCATTTTGCCACAACAGCATGGCTACTACCTAACAAATCGGGGTTAGTACAGATTGATTGGAATGGTAAGATTGTAGCTTCATACTTTAACACAGATAAGAAGTTAATGCATATAAGCGATGCAATTGTATATGGTGATAAGTTGTATACTGGATGTCCACATAATCATGATTTCATAGGGGCAGTGTCAGCTCCACCTCTTTTGAAAAAAGCATTTACACCTCAGAAGTCTGAAGCGACGAAACCAAATGTAGTTCAAAAAGTTCAACAAGAACCAAAGCCAGCAACCGTGAAACCTCCTGTACCAAAAACTCAAGAATACCCCAAACCAACAACTACGAAGCCACAAACAGAACCGGAAAAGGTTGACAACGTTAAACTGACTATTAAAGCTGAACCAAACCAACAAACTGATAAAAAGCCAGATAAAGTAAAAGTAGTAAATGTTAACGACAAAGTAAATCCGGATGCTGCTAAATTGAAGAGAGAGGAAAATATGGTACTACCAAATGAAAAAAAAGAAGCAACAGGCAAAACTAATAACAAAGAAGACCTGAAACTTAAACAAACCGCAGATACACCTAAGCCTGTACCAAAAGAAACGCCCAAAGCTCCTACCAAAGAAGCTACTCAACCTAAAGTAGAAGCGGAAAAATCAAAACCAGCTGTTAAATCACAAGTCACGAAAGAACCTGATGATAAATCACAAACAAAAGAATCTGACAATAAATCTAAAAAAGTAGACAAAAAACCAGCAATTCCAGAATCAGCAAAACCTGAACAGCCCAAGGCAAAAGAAAGTATACCAGAAAAACCAAAACCAAAAACTGAAAATAAACAAATACCAATTGTTGAAGAAATACCATCTGATACAGCAAAACCTGCGAAAGAAAATTTGAAGGTAATTAAAAAGAGTGGACCTGTAGAAATCCCTAATCCTAATTTGTAAAAATGGTTGTTTATTTACATTTGTTAAAGCAATAAGTTCTCTATTGAGAATTTTGTAGGAATATATTAAAGCAATATTTTATTACATTTTCTAAATTGGTGGGCACACAAAATCCATTCCTAAAACAATTACAAACATTCCACGTCTTGTATTATAAGGTCTGTTTTTTCTTAGGAGTCCAATTTGGTAAACAACAATGGCGGAAAAGTGACATTAGGAAGCCGTAGACAATGAATAGGGTTGGGAATTATCATAAGACCGAATGAACAAGAATGACAGGGAAAAAGTGGAATGTGTGTGTTTTGAGCCCGGTTGGCGCTGGTTGTTGTAGTTGTTAGATAAGTAAATGACACATTACAAAAATATTACGAAAAGTTTTTTCGTGCTTAATACTATAATAGCATCACATTTTGTATAGGAAGTAAAAAAACTGATCGAAAGACCAAGAAAGGTGGCGCTACTTTAATTATAATGGAGAATAAGACACGTTATCTGCGTTTTACTGTTTTTGTTTTACCAAACTACAATAGGATCTGAACTTTGTAAACGTCATTGGTTACTTTTACAAATTTAATAGTCACTAAGCATTGTTTATAGAAAAGTTAAAAACTGACCGAAACCTTACTTAAATTTAATGTGTTAAAATGATAAATCCGAAACAGATTTTAGTGTTAAACGTTCTGCTTAGAGCGAAAGAATACTTTGAACCATTCATGTTGAATTTAATGAATATGATTGGTGTGAAACTTCAATGTTTTTCTATGATGTGTGGTTTGTTTACGTAATCGGAATAAAAAAAAACAGTATATAAGTTTACATTTGTTTTTATGAAACATCTTGCTACGTTTATTTTTCATTTTGAAAGTTATTTCGAATGAATAATTAAAGCACCATTTAATAAATATAAATAAAGAAATTCTTTTACTTATTAAAACTATTCCATTACAAAAAAAAAACACAAGTCAGTCACAAAGTAAACACAAGTCAGTAGCAAAACCAAATGAGGTTAAAAATCCTAACACTTTAACACTCGTAACATACAGGCGAGGCCACCAGACAAATGACAACAAATGATCTAAAACACCTGACTACTCCTTAGAATCAATTACTTGAAGTCGATATTTTTTTTTTGTTTTTAAAAGAATGACATATTATTTTCTGTTAATCAACAGTTAATATCAAATAGATTGCAAAATTATAAATATTTTCTTTTATATATTCTCATTCTAAGGTATTTATCTCGAATAAAGATCCAGTCAATAAAAATTGATTGATTTTGATTATGATTTTAATTATTTCTTGAAGTTGATTACTTAAAACCGATTGGAAGCCTTTATTTCGCAAAAAAGTTGCCTTCCACAAAACAACATTTTAAGATTCAAACTGTTTATAAAATAATTACAAGCTATTTCAACTAATAAGCTTATTTTAATTTCAAAACTGTTTGTCGTTGCAAAATAATCATTCAATTTACCATTCAAATGCATTCATCATTGCCCATGTCTATAAATTTCATAGACAATCTAAAGTTCTATATGTCAAGTTCATATTGTGTTACTTATCTGTGCAAATAGAGTTCAATTTCTCAAATTTTTATGCAAATTTTATGTGTTAAATTGATGAATTCGAAACATATTTCAGTGTTAAACATACCGTAACTATGTTTTGAATATTTAAATTATAATATAATTTTATTTTGAATATTTAAATTCTATCAAGTGGTGTTTGTTTACCAAATTGGACTCCTAAGGAAAAACAGACTTTACATATATTGATATATGATCGTTTACTAGGAATATGTATTATTTTATGATTGTTTTTAAGAGATATTTTTATATTTTGTTCTGTGTTTATATGTTACTATGTTTTGAACCGATTTAATTGTTATTTTTATAGAATTTGAGAATGATATTTTCTTTAAAGTATTTTTTTGACTGAATCATAAATCAATCTAAAGTAGAAAATATAAGCAGTTAGGCATACAAACTGAAACAAAATATACAAACTAAGTAGTATATATATATAAATAACTATTATATTATTTAATTAAACATTGTAGAAAATAACTACTATACTATCAGGCATTTAGTATTAATAAGGCGGGAGAAAAATATTTTTGAAACGGTGTTGGGTAATGTTTTATAATGGTGGAACAATTTTGTATATTTTTTACTTAAATGGTTGTTGCTCATTTTTGGGCTAGAGGATTTGATGACTTTTTGTTTAAACAATATTAAAAATGTCATTATAATAATGATTACAATAATAGTAGTTACTACCATAACAAACTATTCTTTCTCATTGAAAAAATAATAATACTCGGTTTATCAAGTTTTTGCGATCTCAAGCAATTTTGTACATTCTATCTCACTTTCAGCTTAAGTAAATTTTTTCAACGATTTTTTACTAATGGACCGTATGTTAGTATTTTTTTATTTCAGATTTTAGCGAAATATATGTAATTTTTATAAATTCGTCATGCAAAGTAGATATTATCTTGCTTAGAAAGTGTAGTATGAAGCTGGGGCAGCTCTCAATACTCTGCTTTTTAATACTCACTGGTTACCGCGTATTGTTACCAGAAATGTTAAAATACGAAATATATTTTTACTAAATTAATAATAATTGATAGAAAAAGATTATATATTATTTTTTGAAGCTGCTAAAAATATCAGTTTTATGATACATCACAATTTTTAAATATTAGTGTCAACATTTGTACAGATTTGCAATTATTTACTTATTTCGAAATAAAGATTTGTAAAAGTTTAAAATAATAGAACAATTGATATTATTTGTTATTGCATTTTTACTTTTTTTAGTTAGTTAAAATAATATAATACAGATTCAAAAAAAAATTAAATTAGTGGCTCCATCTATTGTTGTAACTTTCGAAATCAAACATCGTGTGATTTTTTAGTAGCAATTGGTACGTAAACAATTTACATGATACAATGCATATCATCATTTCTGTGTGGCAAATTGGTAAATGATTTGTTTTAGTATAATCCACGGTTGTTACAACCTTCATAACTAAAATAAATTGTTTTATGTTGTCTATTACTAGGTTTGCTTAACAAAATCAAACCCTCTTTAAAACAAAGTTTTATTTTAACACACTTTTAATGTCTTAAACAGATGTGTTTTTAGCAACAAAGAAAAAATATGATTAGGAATAACAGGCACAACATATTACGACGAATCTGGAATTAATCGCACTTCTACATCTAATTTTTAGGTTTGATTATTTATTATTGTATAATAATTAAACAAAAAAATGAGTACCATTAGTAAACAAACGAAAAGACTTAATAATTTTATTGACAAATCATAGTTTTAGCTACATATTTAATGGTCACATGCACAGTTACATAAACATCATGAACGTGCATATTTCAAAGTTGTAACGCGAAAATTATACAAGGAGGGGTTGTTCCTTGAATTTGGTTAGAGGTTTGGGATTAAGTGGGTCGAATTTCAGTTTTGGGGAAATCAAGTAAAATTCCTTTATTTAGTTAGATTTAAATTATTAATTTGGTAAATGGTTACTCTAGAACCCGCTACAGCTTTATTATGTTTTCATGGGGTCACCACACTTGTATTTTAGCGTTGTATGTTTTAGTAGCAGTTGCTGCAAAAATAATAATAATTTATAAAGTATTCTGTATTTGTGACAAAAGTTGTACGTCGAACATGTTTCCATGTTATTTATTATGTCCAAATTTAGTGATGTGCTAGATTACTAAAATGTATATTTGCGGATTCGGAATATTGTGCTGGATCCGAGGATAAGGATCTCATTTTTATTTAGTGTTGTGTTGCAATGTGTAGTTGAACCCAGTCTGTGGAAGACCACAATTGGCGCCTCGGCTCGAGTTACATTATTATATGAAGAACCGCCGAAAAGAACTCAAACGAATATTTGGCACATGACTATATTTTATATACAATTTCGTTAACGTATATATTAACATTTAATAAATAATTATTTTTGACAAACAACTCGTTTTAATTATAACTTACTGTTTCGTACAGAAACAGATTATTTTAATTTATATTTTTTATTTTTGTATTTTTTCATATTTTTAAAATAAGATAGCACAATTTGGATAATTCAAAATACTTCGGATCTATTTTTTGTTACAATGCCGAGGTAGACAAATTGAGATGTCTGTCCGTCATCTACGCATCGGGCAACACTAAACATCAGTTGAATTCGAACTGCGTACGGGATACGTTAACCACCGCCGTGTGTGCTTCCGTCCAATTATTCACCTAATTAGCAAAGTGCGTTACATGATAACAATTGTGTCTATGGAAAGTTGAACCAGTCCCCCTATGGATTAAGTACTAGAAATAGCTGCCGAATATTGTGCCCGATTCGACTCCAGAAGCCCACGAGCTACCCGCGTCTATCTTCATAGAACCGATGGCTTAAGGACATTCTCGGTAAGTCAACCCCTCGGCAATATTTGTATGGTACACTTACACATTTGATTTCAACTGTCAATCCAAATACTGGACTGATGCCTTTTCTGTTCTTTATTTTGTGACTCATCAGAGCTTCTCTTTAAAATCGCTAGCACCCTCGAGGTTTTGCGAGTATTCGAATTTGCGAAACACAGGGGCTGGAATGGCAGCCACTATGCAGCACCTAATTATGACTGGCTGCACCACCCTAAATCTAAATTTCGCCACAGAGTCGTCAAAAACTTGGCACCAAAACCTACCAAACTTGAAAATACAAAATTGAATTAAAGTTGAATAATCAAAATGTGTACAGTAGTACTATTTAAATTGTGCGCTTCGACTATATTCGTTAAGCTTCGGAAATCCGAATGTTGTTATTACACATAATTAATCATTTCGCTTAAATTTAGATTAGGTCAGCCAATTTAAAAATAAAATATAAAGTGTTAAAAGTTTAAAGCCAAAGCGCATAATTTAAATAGTAGTTTTGTATGTCCTCTTACAAGCCCCTTTAATAACTAGAAATTACCATGAATTTTTACGAAAGATTTGAATTTAGGTTCTGCTAAACGCTCATGATTGGTGCCACCTCTTCTTGAGGGTGTTTATTTTTGTTAAGGTAAAAGCAAGGCGTCACATATTAATATAGGTTAAATAGACCAATTTGTAGACACTCTAGTTCTGTAAAGCTTGTTCTGCTTTGAGTCTTCAGTTAACATAATATATCATTTTTTATATTTGGGTTATGGCAATATTTAAAAGAAATAATTGTGGAGTTATTCGCGAAAACCCATCTAAAAACGTTGAAACTTGCACTAGCGATAAAGTCGAAAAGTAGGTATTCACTTTCAGAAAAAAGTTAAAACTAGATTTTTTTTTTCAAATTAATCGGTCTAACCATTGCCGTACTTTTATTAAGTACTAGCAGTTTCACGCAGCTTCGCCTGCGTAACTTGGCTCAGTGATAATGTAGCATTCTAAAGGTGAAAGATTTTTTTGAAATCGATTCAGTAGTTTCGGAGCCTATTCATTTCAAACAAACAAAATATCAAACATTTCCTCTTTATAATATTAGTATAGATAAAAAAAACACTTCCAAGAAGAGGTGTCATCAACCCCTAAATAAAAGCAACTAACGTTATAGGGTCATCTTTAGAAGAGCCTCTGCAGAACCTTAATCGGAATCCTATTAATATAAATGCGAAAGTTTGTGTTTGTTACTCCTTCACACAAAAACTACGGAATTCATTAAACTTGGCCCACACATAGAGGGTAACTTGGATTAACACATGGGATAGTTTTTATCCTCAAAAATGTTCCTGTGGGACCACGCGGGCAAAAGCTACTATTTAATAAAAATACATACTTTTTTGGACAATCAACCAGTGGAACCCAATTTCGCCTCTACGGACTCTTGCACTTGCACGCTTGTAGCTTAAAACTTGTTTTTCCGAATATTTAACAAAAAAAAAACACGTTGCCCGGGAGTAGGTAGTATATACTACAAGTTCGCGGTAGGAGACTGGTTTTACATTATAGAACTAGCTGCTGCCCGGGTGGTCCCACGGGAATATTGTTTCGGAATAAAAACTATCCTATGTGCTAATCCCAGTTATTTTCTGGGTTTGTGCCGTTTCATGAAAATCGGTTAAGCAATTTTTGCGTGAAGCAGTAACAAACAAGCATACAAACTTTCGCATTTATAGTATTAATAGGATAGGATAAATTACCTTCGGCTAATCGTGGGTGTCCTGGTTGTACCTCTGGCAATTTCTTTGAGGGTAGACCGTGAATATACTAACTTAAGTGGGTTATCAAAGAGAGAGTCTAAACCGCGGTTTTTTAAGAACTACGGCTGGCGACCCATTGGTGCTGATCAAAGGACGGCGTTGCCCGACGCGAACGAGCCAAGTGACAATCCATGAACCGGACTCGTTGGTATATAAAACCGTGGTATTGCAATCATACACCGACGAGCTATAAAACCACGCAGCAGTTATATCGGATTTATATCACCGCTTTAATTATTCCTATTGGCCATTGTCGGATTCGGTGCTGTAGATTTTCACACAGCAAACGAACCTTTAATAATGCCAGAAAATTGCGACGCACCAATAAGATCTACGCCTCCTTGCATCGAGAAAAAATGAACACCTACTGCGTGTTACACATTGACCTCTAAGTTACGAGTATGTAGTATATATGTACTCTTTGCTCTAAGTATACATTAGGTATACTTTACATTAGGTTACAGGTGGATGACGTGGCAGTGGCATTCTTTCTTTTTTTTTAGTTTTTGGTATTCACGCTAGTATTTTGCCATTAGTCAAGTAGAAATTTGCATCAAATTTACCAAAATCGGTATTAAATTATAATTAATCATAAGTCGGCAATAAGTCATGTCAGGGTCTTGGGTAAACCGGTGGCCTCATTACTCAAGCTCATGTAATGAGATTTCGCGGCAACGAGGAAATACACGATACGCTAATTTCTTCATGAATATTTCATTTGTGCACTTTCACTGAACAAAATTGTACAAAATGCCACCAAAATTGACTAATTTCACTCAATATAAACACGAAATTCAATAATTATCAAAAAACTTCTACCATCTTTTCTCTCGATGGCGCCAAAACTCCTGGCAGCAAGTTATTGGTTGAGAATACAATATTAGACACAGCTTAATAAAACAAGCGTTCAATGGTTGTTTTTTTTGTTGTAAGGCGGTATGTGTCCACAGGCAACAGATTCTTTTACCACCAAGACCTTGTTTGCTATTTCATAATAAAAAAAATGAACTTTTTATTATTTTTTAATTCCCTGAGTTTTTTTCCTAGTATAATAAATTGTTCTCGTTCGCTGTGCGGTCTCAGAAATAGCAGTACAATAAAAAACACAGACATTATACAAAAAGGTATATTTCATAAACTGTTTTCCAACAAAGTTAAGTTCACATGTATCTGTTAATAGGTATTTTGGCTTAAATTTAATTGGAATGTCAATACATTTTCTCAATCTAGTTATGTTACAAAGAAAAAACAAGAAAGAAATTCACTATAAGTTCACTATAAAGTATAAATTGTGACATAGACTGCACACAATATTTGTGGGACTCAGGTTATTTTAATAAAGGTTAGAGAATCTTATACTAAATAGCAAAAACATCTGCAGCATGCAGTTCATATGACTACTATCGCTTCCTGTACAATTGTCGACAGATAATAATTCAGTTATCGACAGAACCAATTGTTACTGTCACTTAACGGCCAATATAAATAATCAATCGTAATCCAAAACTTGCAGTCCAAGATTGATATTTTGATCCATTTTTATGTTATCGCTTGCCAATAACATATCTGTGGACAGGATAAATATGGCAATTAGGTATAGGATAGGCCGGCGGATACGCAACTATCTAGATTGCTTGAAATCCATCTTTAGAGATACAACATTGGCCGTTAATCAATAACAGCCTAAACTAAGCCAATAGTAGATGTCAACAGGTTTAACAAATAGTAAACCCTTGTTTTTTATATTTGAAGCCTCAGTACAATGTGTGAATGCAAAGGAATTAGATATTGCTGCATTGCCTGTCTGGTGATAATTCCTAAATTTTAGTAATAACTATGGTTGGAAAAATTTGATATGGCAACATTTTAATGCCACAGCTACTAACTACCGAAATTGAATCTATGCCACAATATCGCCGAAAGAGACTCAAATCCTATAAGCCTTGGACAATAAGTTAAAAAATAGTTTCATTGAAGACTACGAGTAGTTGCTGATGCCACTAGCTGCTTTTTATACTGACGATAAGAAGTTCTCATTTTTATGTAAGGGCTTAATGTTAAAGACAGGTGGGGCAAGCCTCAGATCTACCGGATGTCCGGGAAATCCATTAACTGTCCGGAAATTTCGTCAATATTTGTTAAAAAAAAATTTGCGCCCGAAGATCAATGTTCGTATCCAGTGGAAAATGACAAAATGTGCCCAAAATAATTCTAACGTAGAGGAAACAATTATTTTTAAAAAAACACTAATGCTTTCTCTTAGTATTAATTTTCTATTTAGTTCTGCAGACAATATGAAGGAGCAGGAAAAGAAAGGACTTATCGACATCCGGATTGTTTCGGGTAATTAAAATTTGAATAGTGATTTTTTTAAGCACAAATTCATGACGGACTACAATGAGCGCTTTTTTAAATACAACATTTTAACGTGGTTTCTGCGATAACGGGCTCTTTTTGGTAAGTTCCTAACGTAATTAGCGTAATTAATTTGCAAGTTCGAATTTTACACAAAATTAGAGATGGTATAATTCATTATAAATAGGAAAACCTTCATGCACCTTTTTTCCTGTACCGTTTATAAGTGACTGAATCAACGGGCTAAAGCTTTTCTGATATGAATTAAATGGCACTGGGATTTTTAGTTTTTTATGAATGACAATTTTTATTTTATAATGAAAAAAATATTTTTTACAATAGCTCGTGAAATGTTAGTTAGTTACACCACGACAGGGAGAATATAGTACCCTATATTATTAGATCAATTAAACCTAATTTTCGCGTAGATTTCTTGGCGTAGTCAGCGGCCAGTATTGGTAGCCATACTTAGTGTTTGGTATACAACAAAGATAAAAAATTTTGGCAAATAAAATTTAAATTAATTTATTTTAAAGCCGACATAAATTATTTTTACAATATGGTGAGTTGTTTCATACAGTCTTGCCGTACAGCCTCACACATCTAGGAAATGGTAACGCAGCAGTCGAGAACAATTATTACATTTAAGTGAACAGATTGACAACTTATAATTCGAAATATGTTATAAGCATACAGTTGACGCAAAACTTTAATGTGCTTGGGCATAACATGCTGTTGCGCGGAACTCATTTCAAGGTAACGGAGGGAGCGTATCGCGCTCTCGCTTATACTCGTCCTTCGTCTCTTGGTTCAAGAGTTGAATGAATCTTTTATATATATGACATGATTTTCTTACTTTCTTGCAGGTACATGCAATTAACTTGAAAATCGCTATCTGATTATTGCACTCAAATGTACCAGCGCTAGATTAAAACATAAGCTTCGCGCAATGGCATTTAAGTTTTGAGCGAACTGTACGTCGTAATGGCTGGAATCAAATGGATCAACACAAGTGCTCAAAGTTATCCCCCGTACTGCTTAAATAGGCAGAGCTCAACCTATGGTCGAACCTGAAAGTGTTAACACGGCAGTGACAATCTCGGCATAATTAGGTAAAATGGCAATTGACACTGATTGATTCATTCGTTTTCATTCTAGTATTAGTGACGATTATTCCATATCAATTATTTTGCGGACAAACATTATTTATTAATTAGCTATATTACTTACTAAGACAAATTTATTACGAATATAAAGACACTATGTACATGGGTACCTAGCAAACGCTATAGAAACAATTCAACATTATATAGCAAGACAATTTACAACAACTCTTACTATTTAAAATTATAATATTTTCGAACTTTTTGTTAAATCTCGGGAATAAATAAACTTAAGATCAGCTTGGCTTTTAATCTTATACATATCGTGAGCGTTAAACCAGGGATTTGGCGCATATTTAGTATTAATGATATTATGCCCCAATCGCTTTAACCAAATTTCCTAGTTTTTTCGAAATATTTAATTAAATACTTAAAAGTCACAAAAATTCAATTAACAAAAAAATAACAAAAAAGTTATTAAATTTCCTAAAATTACATTATACCTGTTTTGGTTGTAAGTAGTATATAATCTATAATCGACTACAGGGTTCTCTTCTTATGGTTTTAGTTTTTATTTAACAGTATAAACTTATAAAGAGCCTATTGTAGAAAGAGCAAATAATAAAAATTAAGTCGTTAACATGTGAACTGTTAGTTATATACCATTTTGACGCAACAAACGGCTAAAGGGGTTAAATAATTGCAGCAATTCTCGTAAAAATTACTAATTAGATTTTCAATTTCAAAATAAATAATGTGATTTTAATCCTAAACTATTTTGTCATCTGTGTTTAAGTCTATCAAAACAACAACATTAGCTAAATTAGTCTTTATTTGTTACATAATTAACCGTATCTTTAATTAAAACATAATAAGACAGTGGAAAGGTGTCGTGGCCAAGGCACAAGCAAAATTTTTTCCATCTAACCTCAATCAATGGCTAGGGTCAATGGATGGGAATGGAGGTCAAATTTTTTAAATCCGAAACAGAGATTAAAAATAAGAGAAGTTTTAG
Organism: Calephelis virginiensis; assembly: GCA_002245475.1. Taxonomy (NCBI): domain Eukaryota; kingdom Metazoa; phylum Arthropoda; class Insecta; order Lepidoptera; family Riodinidae; genus Calephelis; species Calephelis virginiensis. The sequence goes on from NJDC01003611.1 coordinate 92,857, forward strand.
GTTTGCACACATATGTTAGCAGGCTTTGCAGAAGAAGGCATACCACAATAACCACAATTCCTGACGGGAAATTATTAGAGATTTGTACAAAAATAACAAACAGTGTGACAGTTTTGCATAAGTTAGACACAAAAGATCAGTCATTTACTCACTAGCGAGTAAAAAGCATTTACCATGAGTTGCTATAGATTACGTTCGGTAATTTACGTTTAGCGCTTTTGGTCTTTAAAATTTAGTTCTTTTAGTTACCCGTAGAGGCGGTGTTTAATATAAATAAATAATTTCGGAGACGCTAGCGAGTATAGCGCCGTAAATTCATGGTAAGTGATATCCGTGGATAGATAAGTGTCTGCTTACATATAGCTAAACTAACACTGATAAAAAAAGGAAATGTGATAGTTAAAACGAATGTCTAACTGATAAAAATTAAAGAATGTACTAAAGTAGAAGGTTATTCAAGTTGTTTTATTCCGCATGTTCTAACATGTTCAATTACAGTATTTGTGAGAGTTTTGTGATGACCACTTCGCCTTTCCAAAGCTTATTTGGGGTGTACAGTTGACGCAAGTGAAGTATAGCGCTCAGGCTCTAAATGAAGACCTGTTCTGCGGCGAGCGAGTCGGCGAAGGGCCGGACCGCCCAGCGCGTCGCGAAGTAGAAGATCAGCCCGAACGTTATGGAGATGGGGAGCGCTGGCAACGCTTTCTTGAATATCGCCAGCAGGAGGAGCGTCAGGCACAGGCCCTGGAACACGCGAGGTAATACTCACACCCGGGCGCGGATAAGTTAAAAAAAGCTGTGTCCGATTCCGAAAATCTTGAAAATCGGCCAAGCGCGAGTCCTAGTACGTATTTGTTCATGATCGATACCATGCACAAAAGGTAGGCTTATCTCTAGGTGTCCTTTTTTTCCAGCCAACCCTAAAATAAGAATCTGTGATCAAACAGTGGATTTTGCCAACTCTCGAAATCCCGGTCGGTGTGATCGATTTCAAAGGTCGCTAAATATGACTACCTCAATAGCTTATTCGTGATACTTTTACTAAGGATTCGTGGTGAGAATGTAGATGAAATTCTCAACATATTTGTAAAACATTGTCTTAAAAACTACTTTCTTAATATTGGCAACACTATACTTCGATAATACCACTACTTAATCGAAAATCTGTGCCTAAATTTAACTCATACACCTTTATAAATTCTTCGTGTGTGCGTGCATTCATTTACTCATCAATCATATTTTTGTGTATATGACTCGTAAAATTTCAGACATGAAAATATTATAAAGCCACATGTAGTTCGAGCTTTTGGCCACGGTGACACAAAAATTGTGAGTGTGCTGTGTATTATAGATGACGTGAATATTAAACAATTAAAGTATTCTTAAATAACGGGGATATTAATCGTTTCATTTTAATAAATTAAAGTAAGTTTAATTAAAATGATCTATATATTAATAAGTGATGCCAAAACTTTGAACCCCTTTTTACGAAAATTGCCCGAACGGAGGAGTATGAAATTTGGCCCACTTATAGTTTATGTGTATGAGAAGCGCAGAACGCTAATATTTTTCAATAATAATGCTCATATAGTACATTCAATCAATAAATAAAACATAACCCACACTACCATGCCTTTGACACACACAAACAAATATATTGATGATAACGATAAAAGATCACAGACACTATAACGTTTGGAAACAAAGTAGCTGGTCTTGAATAATGAAGATTTTTTTATGATATTGGAAGGCAAGCAAGCAGACGGATTTCCTGATGGTAAGAAATTCAAGACGCCTAGAGACACCAAAGGTGGAAATGGTGCGTTGCCAACCTGAGTCCGGGATGTTAGGCCTCGAGCAAAAGTAAGTTTACCGGCTACCTTACACTCCGAACCGAAACAGGTCATGACGTTATGGCGGCAGGAATAGGTAAGGCTGTGGTACCAATCCGGGCGATTCGCTGGTAAAATCGACGTTCTTATCAACAAGATATTAAAATTTATTATGGTCGAATTTCGACCAATGGGCGACCACTACTATATGTAAATGAGCACGCTACTGGTGCGCGTATGTATATGGGCATGTATGCGAGCATCCTTGCGTAATTATACAGAAATTTAAAAAAATCATGTAGGTAATACATAAACGCAAGTGTACTTACAATGAGTATAGCTACGAAACAGGCAAGTGTAGTGTTCCAGTCTCCGTAAGAACTAGCCTTGCCCACCAGCACGCTGTAGAATATGAAGTCACCCAAGCCAAGTTTAACGCCCTCTGGAAACACAACACACAACATTGAAACATTCTCAATTAAACCCAATAACAATAAGAAATAATGACTTCGATTTTCTTGTGTTGAGATTTGTTAACTAATAATCCAAATATTCTTACCAATTGACCGTTTAAAAATCGTATATTCTATAGATTTTGTCACTTATTTACTTCACAACTTCCCTTATAAACATTATAAATTTGGTTAAAATCAAAACGTGTTGTGTGAAGTTGCCCTTCAAAATCTCGTCTTTTGCGTTGAGAGATTATTAAGCCTCAGGATGTTCAGTGCAAGGGAGATGAAAATTTAGTAGCGTATAAATCTACTTACGTACAAGCTAGAGTGTCTTCGCCTTAATTAGTAATACTGTTTTTTTTTTTACTTTTTACCTACTTATAAAGTATATTCCTTGTCATCAGAGAATTCACTTACTTTAAATTGAAATTTGCACTCACTTTTCAACAGTTGAAATTTGAAATGATCGAATGTGTTTTCAAGTCAAAAAAAATTAGACCGACACACACACGCTCTTATATAGACATTTGATACATAATGAACGTGTTTAGCCATGGCATAATGTGCCTGACATTCTGACTGCGCCAGAGAATCTACCCAAATCCCTCTTACATCCTTGTACGCGATAATAAAATGTACAAATAAATCGTTGCTAAAATTTGTACGTGCACTTAAACTATAACCGTAGAACTACATGTCGCTGACGGTTGGCGACGATAGACGACTAGTGTCGCGCGACTGTTACCGAACAGGGGGCTGATTATGTATCTCAGTTGCCAACTAAAATTGAAAAGTGTACATCAAATAGCTGTCGAATGACGTGTTTTATATTTGCTATCTCCAGTGACCAACAGAAATACAATAGAGATAGCAAACACAAATTACGTCATTTGATGTACACTTTGAGTTGGCAACTGAGATACATAAACAGCACCCTAGTTTGCAACATGTCGCAGAAACACTATCGTTAAAAAGAGCTAGTCAGTAAATTGTAAAAAAAGAAAGTTGCTTTCCGCTGTCTGCCTTCAGGTACGCTTAGATCTTTAAAACTACGCAAAGAATTTTCACTTACTCTCGTCGTCGAGGTCGGGCGGCGGGTGCGGGTGGGG
>NJDC01003611.1:96321-127728 GCA_002245475.1 Calephelis virginiensis
CGCGGTCGCGCCAGGCCGCGTCGAAGCCGGCCGCCTCCGCGTCGCCCGCCTCCGCCACGCCTAAGCGGGCCGTCTCGCCGCCGGCGGCCGCTCCTGTGACCACGTTTCATAAAAACCCGCCTTTTGTTGCCTAGCATTTTTTACGTCAAATTGAACGCCCTTTAACTATTTCCATGCACTCGTTCTCATCGTTAAGTTGGTAAGACTCTTCAAAGTGACGTCTTGACACACTCCTCATGTCCAAGTACGCCACTTTTTTTTAATTTTATAATGAGATATTGGATTACAATTGTCGATATTTTATTTTACGTTCCCAGAAAATTATATTAGAACAAGACCTGAACGGATTCCGTTGGCATTGAAAATATCAATTACCATCTATCGTAATAAGAAAATGTTTTGAATGTAATCTGATTTCATTTTTTATGTTATGATAATGAATCTTGTAATAAATATAAAGAGTTAACTTATATAAAGAATAAACATATTTGCACACCACAATGTATAAAAAATATGCTCGTGAAAAGTAAAGAACTATTATTTCTTTCGTTTCATTACATTTCCCTATTTATAAGCCAAATGAAATGAAATGAAAATGAAAATTATTTATTTGCGGAATATGTGTGTTAAAAAGTTGTTATAAAGATATTTAAGAATACAACATATTCTACCACATTGTGGTGTGCAATGGGTGTGCAATTGAATAGTACTAAGTTAGTAAGTAAGTTGATAGTTGCAATTTCATTCGGTAGGTAAATTATAATTCTTATCTATTTACCTAAACTTAACTAACAATCGTCACTAACAGATCATGTATCGATATCGATACTCAACTTGTTCTGGACACCCTTACAATATCAGAATGGCAGCCATATTTAGTAGCCAACGGCAGGCTTTTTTCGTAGGTCTTTCATGTCCATATACTTTGGTCAATGGGGTCAATACATAAAAAATAATATTTGAGTGATGTTTCGTTTAAAAAATAACATGCCTAGTGCATTAAGTGAAACAAGAAAGATGTGCTAAATTAGCTGTGTAATGATCGTTCAAATTTGGATGGGTGAATTCATTTTAAAAGTGTTAACGTGTCTAACACTAATATGACCAATGGTTATTATTATTTTTTTCAATATAGCAATAATAGCCACAAAAAAATAAAAAATAAACCAGATTATTTTTACAAAGATATGTAGCTATAAAATATATTTTTTATTTCTCACGCTTTGACAGTGAGCACAACCTATAGCACAAAATTAAAACCATTTTAGCATCGACATTACTATTAGCCTTTGCTTTCCGCTCAGGCTGCTAAAAGTCCCGGGTAAAATAGTTCGTTTTGCGCACTTGTTGTGAAATATACTATTTTTTGATAAATTACACTGCACAACTGAATATTACACTAATTTTCGTCGCAATATTACAGATAAATAGACGTCAATGTCAACAGGCAGCTGTCACCCGAACCATGCTACAGCGCAAATAGTAAAGTTAAACAACAAATATGAATAAATTAGTTTAAATGTGACAGGTAATCAAATGTCCATAGCTCATAATATGTATGCGGTACAACGAAGAATAGTAACATTACTAAAAAAATACAAAAACTAGTGATAAAATATTTTGATTAAATGTGTGGACCGCAGACAAACACAAAAAAAATCATATTCAGTTTTAAAGCGCATATACAGAAATAAATTAAATAAATACCCAAACCCACAATAATAGACAACAATGCCAACGCATAGATACGGTCAATAGTTTAAACTGCCATAGGGTAGGGTAGCCGGCAGGTTTAAGCGTGTGATCTAATATCCCAGCTGTAAGATAGCAACTTACCAATAACATCTATGGTGTCTTTTGACGACAGTTATCTTTTACCATCAAGACTTGCCTGCTAAACTCTTTTTAGATTCAATAGTGTGGAGAAACGAGTATTGTAAGCACTGGGTCCACAGTATTAAAGCGTGCTGTTTAAAGTAGTGTGCGGGGCAGACCGTTGGGGTTGAGAGGACGGAGCTCCCTTGGGCGCGGCTCCCCTTCGCCCGCCGCCAGGCAGTACATCACCGTCGCTGTGGACAACAACAACACTTACAACATTTCCTAAAAACCAAATTTAAATACCCCTAATTAACTTTTTGCAACCTCCTATTCGTAAACTGATATAATACCCCGAAGGTACATTTGTGGATAGCTGACGGTATTCTTTGGCAACTAGATCAACCTCTTTCCTTTTTAGAAACACATTTAATTTGGATAGCGTCGGTGCTCGCCAATCTGATATTTCAGGTTGGAGGCTAAGGTAGTCTTATGTCTGAGAAGCCTGAGTAAAATACCAGATAACAATTATCTGTTAATATCAATATGTATTAATTGAGGAAACAATAAATGTTTAATTGAAAAGTGTGTGCTTGTTTGTGTTATATTTTTATGGCAAAAAAAAAGGTAGGCAGAGGCAAAACCAGGGCACCCCCAATTACATTTTTATTTCAGTTAGTCAGAATTTAGTTTTAGATAAACATAAATAATGTCATAGAATAAAAAAAAACACTTACAAGAATATATCAATGCAGGAAATATTGGTTCGTTTCTCTCTTGAGCTGTTTCTACTAAAATCCTAAGTGGTCCTTTTGGTGTCAACACTGCTATTAAATCTAAAATATAATATTCAACATAACTTTTACAAAATTCATATTATACTGTAATAAAAGTACTACTACTAATAAATTGTTTCTAAAATTTAATCTCTAATTTAAATTAATTTCTTGACGTAAAACAGATCTATCCAAAGCTTGCTTTTGACACTCGTATGCAATAAAATGACATTATTCCGCCATACAATATAATATTTTCGTTTTTATAAAGATATTTGTTTTTCAAAAATAAGGAATATATTTTTTCGTTTCTTTGTTAAGATTTTTCTAATAAGAAAGTCTAGTTGCAGAAAGGGAAAATAATATTACAAAATCTTAAGCAAGTTACGGCTGTACTTTGGAAAAAAAAACACAAAAAAATAATCTTACCCCAGATTGAAATAACTGCTAGAACTACCCAAGTGGTCCATTCAGGTAAGTATTTAATAAAGACCAAAGCCATTAGAGCAGCTATGAAGATAAGATATGCCTGCTGCAGTCTGAGAGGACCTTTCCAGTGTATTACAATCATTCCCATTACTCCAAAGTTCCACATTACAAACAGAAGTGTTATGTAGTCCATTGGTATGTTATAGGCTCGTAACGCTTCTCTGAAAAAATTAAAAGATGGCATTAAAAAAACAAATAGTATATAATGTTTAACTACAAAAAGTAAATTTTTATCAGTAATTTCTTGAGATAGTAGGCACCAATAAACTGTAGATTACTATAATTTAAATAAAAACTAATCAGTAGTCAATGGTGATTCTGCCGAGCTCAAACGAAACTTACTTTTGATGCATTCTATCTCTTTCAAATGAAACAAAAATAAAAGAGATGGAACATTTAGACATGTCACATTAGTCCAGACATGTCAAATTGTGACATTTTTAATTAATATTTTCTGAATAATAAATTAAATGGCTGTAGGAATGTTATGTACAGACCAATTATGGTAATTATAATAGGTATATATAAATTAATTCTGTATTCAAACATTTAATTATACTTACTCCAAATATAAATAAGAAAATAAAAAGAGCAACATAAGCGAAGATAATATAAGCCAGCCATGAATGATCTTATAACATCTCTTCTTGTAGAGAACTATCAGTAACACAGTCATCATAGCAATGACACTGAGAAGAATCATTGAATTGGCCAAAGCATTCCATACTTTTGTTGCTGCATGAGGACTCTCTTCGTGGAAAGGAGTGTAAGCTCTAAAAAAATAATATTGTAATCAAGAAAAATTAACAAGTTATAGAACTGATCATAATTATGTTTTAGAATTGTATCTCTCAGAATGTTTTAACTCAACTATGCATAAAAAATAATTTCATTATTAGTTAATTGTGGAGAAAGCTAGGCAGGTAGGCAAGGCTTGACATTTGGCACTCAAGCCAAGCTCCAAGGCGACTTGGCGTAAAGATATCTGTAATTGCATTTGGAACCCAAGTCAAAAATATCAACTTATTTAAATCATATAATTAATTTTCTACAAATATACATATCTTCACCCCAAGTCCCTTACCAAACATTTGTTAATATAAATTTTAGTGTAATTTTTGCAACAACTTGCCACGGTAGGAATCTACTACTTTACGTATTTCTACCACCATATTGACAGTATGGATAGTAAGATAGCCAGAAGACCTGCACATTAAGCCTAACACATCAAGCACATGGCTGCAACAAACCTATATATTATAGGAGTGACGGTATAGTGTATCTATAGCCCATAGGCTTTCTTTTTTTTAATGTTGGTTACCTCACTGTTTTTACAACTCCACCGGACTTTTTAGGAGAGAAGAGTGCTCACCCCGAGACATCATTAACAAATGGATTGGACTGTTCCCTACAAGGCTAGCAAGAACAGCTGTCGTTGAGACCAATTTTTGACTTGGTTCTGCATACTGGTTACTACATATAATGATAGGAGGGTGAACAGTACTTCGTCGCTGAGACCGGCAGAGACAGTGTAGTGTACTGTATTGGGATTGGGTGAGAGGCTGGCTTTGACCTCAATTATTGGATTGGCAGGTTCCAATAAATTATGAGAGGGTGGCAAACCTCCCAAATGTCCTATAAACTATAGGCCACAGTAGTCTCTACCATCAGGTGAGTTGGATACTTGTAGTATATTATGTTAGTTTACTATATACTTTTCACCCGAAAAGTGAAATAATTTATTAACATTTGTGTAGGTAGTATATTAGTAAGTTTTCCTTAATGTAATACTTGGGCTGGAAAGAAATAACTTTTTCGTTTGTATAATAATAGTATAAGTATATACATACAAGTATACATCCTTAACAGAGTAAAAGCTGATAGATGAAATTGTTGCTACAACAACAATCATACACAATGTAACAGGTACAAAAAGCTTTATGACATGTCTTGCTCCATATTTAAGCTCTAATTCTTCCATCAGGGGTTCAGCAGGGGGTCCCCCAGGGTTTCGAGTTGAGCTACCGCCTGCACTTGGTCCACTGCCATCGGATTGCTCGACACTCTAAAAATATATTTATTTCAATTTTATTTTTCAGAAGATATTAGTTTGGGTTAAGCTGCAATAGACAAAACACTTGTGAGATGAAAAGTTTTTCTATGTCTAGAAGTGATTGTGTTAGAAACAAGGGCACCCATAATATACATGAGTATTTCTCAAATAAATGAACATCTTTGAAAAAAAAGTATTTCCAGAAATAGCTAAAAGGTTATATATGTGTTTATAATTAGTTTATAATTATTGTTTATAATTATAAAACACAACATTGTAAAATAAAACATTAATCTTTACGATTTCAAAAAATTTATACGTATAATGAAATTAATTACCAAATATTTGATATTTTTGAAACAGTGTTTTTTTTAACTTTCATAGAAAAATCAATTTACCACCCTACATGACTCGTGTGCAGGGCTTGAAATACTGGATTTTTTTAAAACCGGTACATTTGACCATGGTGCTATACCGGTACTAGAGATGTTACTGGTATTGTTAGTACAGGTACTATTGGTTTAAGGGTTTAATACCAGTATTTGTTAAATATTACCGGTACCAGGCAATATATTACGTAACATGTTAGAATGAGACACAAGCTTTTACTTAGTTTCAACTTCACCTATAGAGATGTTTGTAATACAATCTTGTAAGTCTTAATTTCACTTCCTGGTATCCAATTGAGATTGTTTGCGTATCCTATCGTATTTGGGCTTATTTTATACGTCTTAAATAGTACTTAAGTCTACTACTAAAAATGGCTCTTGCAAATAAAAACATAATTTTTTTGGTAAAAATTATGTATGATAGGCTCTGATAAATGTCATTCAGCTTTTACTTCGTTTTTCGTTATCTTACTTTTTATTCGTCTGAAGTGATAGGTACAACCATTGTCAGAATATTTATTCATAACTGAACTATGCCTGCATCATCGGCAACAGGACAATAACCCGTTAGTTATATTTTGAACTGATTTCTCAAAAGGATATAATGTGTTTGACGGCCATATTTTTTTTATTAATATTAGTCTAGTCTTAGTAGTATTTCTCTGTCCTACGTGAACTTTTTTTTTTAATGGCTTTTGCCCATTTTTCTTTTAATGGGATTTCGTCAATGTCTGCATTGTGACTAAGACACGGTACAATGGCAGATGATTGGCATACGCTGAAAGACAATTTTATTGAGATATTGCCACCACCTGTAACAAACACATAACAAATAATGGACGAAAACACATATTATATTTTATTTAAATTGTTAGAATAAACAACACAATACACATTTCACAACTACACATATAACTAACTACATTATATTATTACAATTTTATTTATATGTGATCTATGTAATGGCTTATTAATTTGATAATACAGGTATTGGTATAACACAACAGGGTTTGAAAACTTATTGGACGGGGATTAGAGGGAGGTAACAAATCATACAAAGAAATGGAATATTTAGAACAGCTAATAAAATGTGATTAAGAGAACCCTTGTCCAATCCACATTCACAGATGGAATTATCACGCACACGGATTTTATTTAAAAATACAGGAGTACATACATGACCTAATCATAATCTGCAAATAATGGAGGTAGCTTTTTTACTGGCATTGTGAAACTTGAAGAACCAAGGCTTTGGGCGGATTGTCTGTTGTATAGAGCCATAATATCGACCAGTATGAAGTCTGGAAGTTTGTCATAAAGAGTCCCAAGTCTCTGCCAGAAGAGTATTAGCATGACATACTAAATCGGGTGTGTAACATTTAAAGTGTAGAGGAGATCCAGATGCTATGGCTTCCTTCGCCCACTTATCGGCTACCTCATTGCCTGTTATGCCACTGTGACCAGGCACCCAACATAAAGCAATGTCCAAGATACCAATTTTACAATTCCATAAAAGTTGTTTAGTATTGAAGATAATGGGGTGTTTCTGTTTGGATCGAAATAAATTGCCTGTGATTGCCTGGAGGCAACTTTTAGAGTCTAAAAATATAGCTGCTTTTTAATGTTATGTGACTCTGCATATGATATGGCTGCATAAATCGCTATGCCTTCACCTGTGAAAACAGATGTAGTATGGGAGCATCTGAATATCAAAACAACTTTAAATTTAGGGATCCAAACAGCAGAACCCACATAACCATCTTTAGACTGTTGGGATGCGTCTGAAAACATTAAAAGCCAGTCTGAAATATGTTGAAGCACATACTCATTAAACAATATATTAGCATTAGGGTCTCCTTTAAGGATACCCAGATCAAAGTTGGTGGAGGGGGAGTATACAAGTGCTTCAAAGTCACATCTAAAGAAGGGGTTAATGGGAGTTTGGGAAATAGGATATGGTAAGGATTTTAATTTGTTGTAACTCTGGGCTAATCGAGGAGGATCTTTAATAGCCCAATATTGGGAGTTTAGAATTTTTTGACAAAACAGCTCTAGCTTTGGTGGTAATATGTGGTTTGATTCTTGTGAGATTTTAAAAAGAAATCTATCTGATATATATTGCCTACGCAATGATAAAGGAGGATCGGAATATTCGGCTTGCAGAGCATTTTTGGGCGAAGATTTTTTGGCGCCTATTATTATACGTAGACATTTTGCTTGCAATAAATCTAGACTATTGAGTGGTGCTTTGTTACAAGGTTCAAAAATGAATGCTCCATAGTCAAAATGACTATGTATTATTGCATTGTACAAAAGTTTTTGGCTGTAAGGGTGAGAGCCCCACCACACCCCTGAGAGAGCCCTCAGGACATTAACACCTTTTTCACACTTCTGCAAAATATGATTAAAATGGGAAACACCTGTCATTTTGGAGTCAAGGTGTACTCCTAAAAATTTTACAGAATCACACACAGGAATAACTTCATTATTGCAAACCAATGTGGGAGTAGGAGTATTTCTTTTACGGGAAAAGACAACAGCACAGCTTTTGGAAGGTGAAAGGTATAGATGATGGCTTTCCAGTCAATCATTAAGACAGTAAAGGGCAGAGTTTAGTGACTCATTTGCCTCAGAGAAAGAATTACTTGCTTGGTAAAGTACTAGATCATCTGCATATTGGAAGATGTTAGCGAAAGGATTAACGCACTGATCAAGATTATATGTATATATATTGAAAAGCAGGGGGCTTAAAACAGATCCCTGTGGGAGACCTGTCCAAATATGTCTAGGAGAGATTTTAAGACCTTGGTAGCGTACAATAATTTGTCTGTCTGTAAAAAGATTGCATATGAAATTAACGATTCTCTCGGGGATACTCAGCTGATGCATCTTATTCCTGAGCAGTGGAATATATCTGTAACGTGATGCTTTATGATAAGTAACCCCTATCCATATTTGTAGGAAATATCGTTCTCCACCATTTTGAAAAAAAACACAAAATGACGGCGGTTGACTATGCCACAAGGGGTATGTGTGTGTGTGTGTTTGAGGAATTGAGTGTGTATAAGTGTGTGAGTGAGTGTGTGTATATGGGAGCTTAAGTGTGATGACTGATAGTTCTGGAAATTTTGAAAAAGCTAGACTTAAACAAACTGAAACATTCAAATACTAAATGATGGTCGCTATTGACTCATTATATTTTTAGTGAACTACACTAATATAACCTACTGTGGTGGTAATTTTGTTGTGCACAAATTTTAAGTAACCGCTATCTTCTTTCAACGAAAGCAATAGAAAGAGACAAAATACCTTTTGTGCTGTATGATGATTTGGTACACAATATTTCTACCGACGTTCAATCTCTCAATTATCTCATGTTTTCACAACTTAAGGGTTAGATTTTTTAAATTAATATTGGATTTCTTGGAGCCTGGGATTCTATCTCTTTTTAATAAAAAGGAATTATATATTGAAATCTCTACTCTGTACAATGTTGTGCGTCAAAAAAAACGACGCTTATGACGAAAATACGCGTCAAATCGATCAACTCCTCCGTTTTTCTGTCGAGTGAACAATTTAAGCGCAGTGAAACTACAATAAACCACTTCATTTTAATAATTACCTGGATATGTAATCTAAGTATACAAAATTGAGTATTTTCCTCGATTTCCCTGGAATTTTATCAGAACTAGACGGGTGGCTATAATACTACCTCAAAAGTATTTTTTTTAAATGAAAAAAATATTTTTTAAATCCGTTGAGAAATAACCAAGAAATCGATTGACATACATAAAAAATATAAAAGACGTACATTTTTTTCGAAAACGATTATTAAAAAAAACGGACTGTGCCATCATGTCAGGTTACATGTCAATCTAAGAATTTACGATTGAATAAAAAATAAATCAAAATATAATCAACTTTTCGTTTAAAAGGTTGGTTAGAAGGTCGATAGACAAAATAAAACTTCGAATATGAACATTAAACTCAACGTCGCGGGTTGCCGCTTCGTAGCTCGTGCACTGATACATGAAAACAAAAATTGGCAACGTTGCACTTATACCTACTCAACGGGTAACTTAATTTGATGCTGGTTTTTATCGGTATTAACAGAGGTACTTGCTAAGTATCGGGTCAATACCGGTATACAGGTATCATACCTACCTTGGAAGTGGTATCCAGGTTTAAGTTTCAAAACGGCAAGAACTACTAAATACCAGTACAGAATCCGTACTTTTGGTATCTGTTCGAAGCCCTGCTCGTGTGATTTTACTTATATGATATAGATGAAACGTGATATGTTATGTGATAACTGTTGTTGGTGTGTCGTCTCCGCCATTGTAAAAGTCCTAAGTATCAGTAAAAACAAATGTATTTAGTTAGACTACTCTTTCATAACAGGAATTCACAAAACTGGAAGGCCTTTTTTTCTAATCTTGCTGAAATATGTGTGGTACAAACTACAAACATCAGATAAGCTTATAAAATGTATTATCACTACTACATACACTACTTTTTATATTCTTGTTTTGTCAAATTTTTATAACAATTTTGTAATCTTTTTTTTATGAATTTCATTGCATTACGAAAAAGTACATTAGAAGCCACATACAATTGCAATTTGACTAAGGATCATATCCACTAATAAATTCACACAGAGCATAAATAAATAAAATTGAATATACCTACCTGCAGTCTGCACTAGAAAATATCACCATTAAAAAACTAAGTAACAGTTAATAAAACCTTTTTGTATCATATTTAATTTGTATATATGCAATGTTATTGCAAATTTGTTTTGATATGTTTAAAAACACACGATATTGAATATCTTATTAATAGGTGTTTACTCTTGTTGAAGACACAGAGATTGCAGCATATTCTATACTTGTTGGTGATGGGTCTTTAAAATATTGTGCATTTTATAAACTCATTCCTAACATTTCATGCAGCTAAACTAAAATAGTTTAATTTTTGTTTTCGGTATGCCAAAAGGCAAAAAGCACTCAGAGAGATTGTTTACTTTTATATTTATTAGAGATTAATAGTAACCTTACTTTTTTAATATGATTAAAATTGATGAAATTGATCCTTCCTTGTTCTATTTCTACCTCTTCGATAGGTATAAAAAACGTCGCTGAAGCTAGCCAACAAAAAAGATTATCAGAGTAACCCTTTCGCTGCTATTGCGATTAATTAATTATAGTTGAACATCATTTTTACTTTAACGGTTTAAAAGCTTTAAATAATAAAATTAACATTATAGTTATATTGACAAGGCTTTTTATTGATGGGGCTTGTTTTCTTTAACATTCTTCTTTAGTTTAGTTTTAATCGCCAAATATAATGTACTAATCATTTAATTTTTTGAATGCCTATAGTACAATAATTTTTTGCATTGAACTAAAAACGTGGAAATTGGTGAGTTTACAGCTTATGACACCACAAATAATAACCGGTACCGACAATCTCGGCGACGCAACATTTGAAGGTTTTTTTTAAAATTTTATTTCTATTTTCTCGGAAGTAAATCGCTTACACCCCTGTAGTGGGCGTCTGCCTCTGGTGCGAGAGTTGGATGTTGGTGTAATGAATGATTACAGAGTACCAAACAATAATCCAGTGCGAAAATTACGACGACGCAGTTTTTTTATGAATTAATTGTAATTGAGTTTTTTTTTAACATTGTACTGGATAATTTTCTGCCTTGAGCTAGAAACGCGGAAATTGGTGACTTTACAGCTTATGACACGACAAAAAATAACCAGTACCGAAAATCTCGGCGACGGAACATTTGAAGGTGTTTTTTTATTTTTTTAATGTTTCTCGGATGTAAATCACTTACACCCCTGTAGTGGGCGTCTGCCTCTGTTGCGAGAGTTAGATGTTGGTGTGATGAATGAGTACAGAGTACCAAACAATAATCCAGTGCGAAAGTAACGGCGACGCAGTTTTTTCTATTAATTGTAATTGATTTTTTTTTACATTGTACTGGATAATTTTCTGCCTTGAGCTAATTGATTTTTTTTTAATATTGTAAAGTTATGGCGACGCAGTTTTTTCTATTAATTAATTGTAATTATCCAGTTGTTGTTTGGTACTCTGTACTCATTCATCACACCAACATCTAACTCTCGCAACAGAGGCAGACGCCCACTACAGGGGTGTAAGTGATTTTCTTCCGAGAAACATTAAAAAAATAAAAAAACACCTTAAAATGTTCCGTCGCCGAGATTTTCGGTACTGGTTATAATTTGTGGTGTTATAAGCTGTAAAGTCACCAATTTCCGCGTTTCTAGCTCAAGGCAGAAAATTATCCAGTACAATGTTAAAAAAAATTCAATTACAATTCATTAATAGAAAAAACTGCGTCGCCGTAATTTTCGCTCTGGATTATTGTTTGGTACTCTGTACTCATTCATCACACCAAAATCTAACTCTCGCACCAGAGGCATACGCCCACTGCAGGGGTGTAAGTGATTTACTTCCAAGAAAAATTAAAAAAATAAAAAAAACCTTCAAATGTTCCGTCGCCGAGATTTTCGGTACTGGTTATTATTTGTGGTGTCATAAGCTGTAAAGTCATAAATCTCCAAGTTTTTAGCTCAAGGCAGAAAATTATCCAGTACAATGTTAAAAAAAAATTCAATTACAATTAATTAATAGAAAAAACTGCTTCGCCTTAACTTTCACACTGGATTATTGTTTGGTACTCTGTACTCATTCATTACACCAACATCCAACTCTCGCACCAGAGGCAGACACCCACTACAGGGGTGTAAGCGATTTACTTCCGAGAAAGTTCAAATAAAATTAAAAAAAAAACCTTCAAATATTGCGTCGCAGAGATTGTCGGTACCGGTTATTATTTGTGGTGTCAAAAGCTGTAAACTCACATTACATTACATACATACACAAAAAAATAGTACATTATATTTGGCGATTAAAACTAAACTAAACTAAAGAAGAATGTTAAAGAAAACAAGCCCCATCAATAAAAAGCCTTGTCAATATAACTATAATGTTAATTTTATTATTTAAAGCTTTTAAACCGTTAAAGTAAAAATGATGTTCAACTATAATTAATTAATCTCAGTAGCAGCCAAAGGGTTACTCTGATAATCTTTTTTGTTGGCTAGCTTCAGCGACGTGTATAAAAAAATAATTTGGATACATACATGTATAAGCCGCCACAACATTTTGCCATTGTATAACAAGCCTTATGTTTACTATTACATGTATGGACTATTTCGTAACTATATTTTGTTAGGTATATTTATTTTGAGAAATACTTACAAATTTATATCCCTTTTGAACATATTATATAAATTTATAATAGAAAAACTTTTAGTGAAAAATAGAGGCTATTAATTGTTATTAAACTATTAACTTTGCAATACAATCAACATGGACTCTAAAGACAAAAGCAAATGATAATTTAGCCCGACAGTTTGAATGCTTTATAATGATGGTGTAAAGATTCTAATTGAAGACAGCTACTTTGAATGAATTGTAAGATCAAACAATGTTAAATTAGTCGAATTAAAACATGCACTTATAAAGAATTAAAAAACTAAACTGATGACTAATACAACTCAATTTTTCGTTTTCATGTAAACGAACAATTTAATCTGTAACGCCCATTAGTTGTGGATAAGTAATTAAAGCATAGTGGCTGATAATGGTTTAGTTACTTACACCATAATTTCTTTGTGTGTCGCTCTTATTTTTTCGTTTTCGAGCAATCCTTTCAGCTATCTCCCTGTCGGGACGAGCTTCTGCTATGTGGCCATCCATTAGTGCAGTGTGCTCGGTTACTTCCGATCCGCTATCAGTATCACTCATTGATCAATTGCTATAAGCACCGGCATTATGTATTAATAATGTTGTAATCATCGGTTGTTCATAAGATTATGAGTATTGAGTACAACTCGACAAACACTTCGCAAAATTGTAAATCTAGAAAATGACAGGTAAGGTAACAACTATCAAGTGTCAAGTTGTTGTTGTTTTTTAATTTTATCCCAGTCGGGGAAAGGCAAAGGATCTGTGTCCATACAGCCACGTCTTCCGTATTAATAAATATTTTTCTAGTTAAATATTTTCAATTTATGTCTTCCGTATTAATTATTTATTTCAGTCATTAGTCACTATTTACACAGTCTTGTCTGGGTCTTGAGTAAAGCGGTGGTTTCGTTACACAAGCTCGTTTATGAGATTTGGCGGCAGCGAGGAAATTCACGATACACTAATTTCTTCATGATTATGTCAATAGTGCACTTTCACTGAACAAAATCAAACTAATTCCCACCTAAATTAACCAATTTTACTCATATTTTACACTAAATTCAATAATTGTGAAAAAATTACGACCATCTTCATTCACGATGGCGCCAAAACTCCTCAAGTGTCAAGTCCGTCATTGACATATGACCAATATTGCCAGTGACAAAAGTGCCAGTCAAATACAAAAATTTCACGAGTAAATAAACATTGCTTACGATTACGTACGTTGGTTAACCCTGTGGTTAACCTTATTCTTGGCAAAAAATTAAAATATTTTTTTAATGATATTAAAAATTTCGGATATTTAGGCAAGTAGGAGCTTAGGAAAAAAATCAAGCCTTTCCAAACATGGAGATTCTATAATATGTATATTTTAAAATACATTGCCACATTAGTACTGAAAATTATATTTGTTTTAATGTAACTTTTAGGATATATTGCCAGCTTACATTAAATCAAATTAATAGTATATAAATGCAGAGGTAAAAAAATCTTTAAATGAACTTTGATGAATACCTGTCAGATTGAAATTTAAAAAAAAAACATTCCTCAAGAATTAAGCACTTGGAGCATGTTACGGTTGTTTGACCCTAAATATAGTATTCGCATCTACCTTTTGGCCAAAAAATCGGGAAATTGCCAACCTCGTCGAACCTAACACCTAGTGGTGGTCTTGGTGCAATTGGCCTTTTTATTATTTTCGACGGCGTTGGTCCAGAAATATTCAATTTGTCTAACGTATTTACCTGGAAGTGCTTTAGAAGATCATGTACAAGTTGGTGGCTAAACATTTTAAGTGACGTGGTTTTTATATGTGCTGAACCTAATATACAAGAGCCAACTATCACTCAGGTTTATATCTATAACATGTGACACAATTGCTAATTACCAACGATAACCTTAAGAATTCTTTTGACAAAGTGCAACCAACTGCTCTATCTAAGCCCCACATGTGGCAATATAATGTTTTATCGCCTCTGTGGTCAGTCCAGCGTTCCAGGGTGATTATGTAACTCAGTTACCAACTCAAAATGGATGAGTGTACATCGATTCGCTGTCAAATGACGTGTTTTGTATTTGCTATTTCTAGTGACCAACAGAAATACAATAAAGTTTGCAAACACAAATGACGTCATTTGATATACACTTTTACAGTTTGAGTTGACAACTGAGATACATAGTCACCCCCCAGGTGTTGGACTTGACTGCATGAGGTCGCGGGTGCGATTCTCGAGTCGGGCAATAGAAAGAAAATTTGGTTTTTCCAATTTGGGCCGTGGGTGCCCTGGTTTTGCCTCTACCTAGCCCTTCGGGAATATAGGCGTGGAGATGAAATCCGGACAACTTTATTTTGCTTTAATTTTGCAACTTCATTATTTATTAATTAATTGCTAGTGGCAATCAAAGGATATAACGGGTGTGTAGATAGTGTAGAAATAGTTGAAAGACAGCCGTTTTGTGTAAGTGATGTTTTGATGAGGTAGCGGATGAGGTGATGGCAGCAAAGGTCATTGATGTTGAGGTGTGACAGCATCCTGTACATAATACATGAAGAAATAGTTTCTTCATCTAACAATAAATTAAGGTTTTCGTTAGAAGAAGGCAACGGAGGCGCAGTTTAAGAATAGTAATTATCCGTGCGATCATCTATGATGACACGGTGGAATTCTATTGAAATCTGCTGAGTTTTACGGTCAGAACCAGATTCATTGCCATCTGATTATTTGCCAGATTTTAGTACGAGAGCACAAATCCTTCTGGCTCTGTAAAAATAAGCAATCGAGAAGAAATAAGACGTGTGTGTACTTATGTTTTTTTTCATGCAAAATCAATACCAAAATGAAAAATAAATGTTATAATATATGTAAATATATTCATCAACCACCACACGGTAATTATGCGATAGTGACATGCCCTCTCTACACGAAACAAATTACAAAAAAAACTTGAAATGAAACCTTAGTGTTCCTTTATGGACAGTCAGGTACTTTACTCTTTGCCATAGTGCATTTGGCAATGTATCCATCAAGATACGTTATTCGTTTGAAAATAATCTAAGGATATCCGGCAACCGTATCTTGCAAGACACATTCATTTTATTTGTTAGATTACGAAGCGAGACGTTACTAGTTATGTTATTTTATTACTCCATAGGACAAGTACGTACATAATAAGCATAAAAGCACAAATTCCTAATGTATTTTTAAAATTTAAGCTATTAAAAAACAATACGTTCTTGCATTTTTCCGCAGAAAATTGTTTAACCGTTTCGATATTTTGACAATTTTTAATATAATCTATGGACAGTTACTTTTACTCTTTGATATAATCCGGTATCGAATATTGTCGGAGTTTTGGCGCCATCGAGAGAAAAGATGGTCGAAGTTTTTTCACAATTATTGAATTTCGTGTTGATATTGAGTTAAATTAGTCAATTTTGAAGGCATTTTGTACAATGTTGTTCAGTGGAAGTTTACAAATGAAATAATCATGAAGAAATTAGCGTATCATGTATTTCACCGTTGCCGCCAAATCTCATTACATGAGCTTGAGTAATGAGGCCACTGCTTTACCCAAGAGCCTGGCATGACTTTACATGATATAAAATTTGATGCAAATTTCACTTGATTAATGGCAAAATACTAACGTGAAGACCAAAAGCTAAAGAAAGAAGAAGGATATTGACAAACAGTTTGATGCAACTTTCATATCAAAAAATAAAAAAATAAGTTTGCTATGTTTTTATTCGCCTAAATCATATGACACTATTTGCCTTATATCTAAATGCGTTTAGACTTACTTTCAAATTATACGGGTTATACCATTTCAAGTAAACTTTATACAAATTCGGGTTTGCTATGTATCTATGGAAGTCCCGCGACTAATTTCTTTCTTTAGGTTTTGGCAATCTCGTTAGTATTTTGCCATTAGTCAAGTAGAAATTTGCATCAACCGCCTCTTATTACGTAGTATCACCCATGTATCACCGTAGTATTTATATACTCCACAGATTAGATATTAGTGATTAGTTGTACATATATGGTATATATACTCTTTGATTGTCAAATGTCACTAAAACGCGTTTGGGTTTGGAACCATATTAATTTTATAATAGTAAAAAATTACATTAAGCACTTCACACACGGCAGCTATAATGTAAAAATATACAAGGTACAACATGATACATCTCATTACATCGTTGTATAGAAATCGTCAGGAGACCACACACAACAGCTATAATGTACATTTTTACATCTTCGTATCTGAAGTTGCAGAACAATACTAAAATATACATTTATATTCCAATACATCTCAATACATTTGATTTCATTTCATTGGTGGGGTTAGATTCATTTGTATAATTATTCTGAGAATCGGTATTTATTTATGTATTAGCCTGTGACTTTTTCACTATTTCGCAAATTGCACAATATATACTTTTTAAAATCGTTTCCGAATCTGGCAACATAGCTTTATTTTGTATTAAATTTACTCCATCCGCGGGTTCCATTGCAAATAATGAAACAGTCTAGTGGTATGTAAATATTGTCGACCTCGCCTGATTATGATGAAGGAACATACCTACATGAAAATGATTTTAATGGGATTCCATTTCGTAATTGTAGTATTTTTATGGCATTGGAAGGCAAACAACCAAACGGATGTTCTGATGGTAAGAAATTAATGCCGCCTAGATGTCTCCAAAGGTGGTAATCAATAAAGCCGTAACAAAAGTAAGATTACTGGCTACCTGGTAACGGCAAGCACTGGCGTTATGTTGGCAGAAATAGGTATGGCCGTGGTACGGGGTACCACTCCGGGCGAGTCGCTACGAAACTTTTCCACCTAGTCAGAAGTCACAGTGCTAGTGGCGGTAAGCCAATACTCGCCTTTTACAAGCTGCCTGGCAGGACGAGGGTCTATTCTGCAAACACGTGGGACAAGTTAGGACAAAAAAATTGTCAAACCTGCCACTGCACACCAATTTACTAGATATAGAAAGTTGTGTAGCTCACCCTAAATGGTAACATCGTTGAACATATTCCAACAATTATAGCGTAGCATAGTAGTATTAAAAGCTCTAGTAGGATATCGAATAAATTCGCACTAGACAAATTCAAACAAACTACGAGTACCTATATAGTTTATGGAATGGGTTAATCTATATGCTGAAATTCTTTTTTTGTATATAATCAAGATTAAAGCTTTTTAGGAGATAGTACCTTTGAGTATTGAGCATTCGTTGAAACACACATTATGCCTTGTGTTTATAAGTACCTAAGTTTCAAGTTTCAGAATGTTTTCGTTGTTTGTTTACTAAGTAATGTTAGTTTGTTAGATATCAATAACATCTAAAGTAGGTATAAGTGCTATACTTTCACTGTATAGCTCTTTATTCTTCTTTATGTGTTATTACTTTTACTTAATCAGTTACATTCATGCAAGCCACTTTTTAAGTCTCTCAAAATATTACCTTTACCTTGTTTATATATTTTGGCTGTATGTGTATTTGTAAAAAAACATCGTCATTTGTTTCAAACAAATGCAAGTCCCAGGTTTATCACATTTTAGAAATAGTGAGAACCTCCATGTGCCGAACCAAAAACTGAATATTTGCAAAACTAATATACGAGTATATTGCATGTCCATTCGTGTAGTATCTCTAAGTAGTCTGTGCATTCGTCTATACAACCAGATTCCTGACAATCTTAAATCACTGCCATTAAAAAGATTTCAAAAGAAGGTATTTGACTTGTTGTTAGATAAGACATATTATAGTGTTCAAGATTTTCTTGCAGACAAGCATAAATAATATAAATTTTGTAATAATAATAATTTATTATAATATCAGAAAGCGGGCTATGTTTGGAAACGATGGTACTACAAGGACGATAGGTTATAGTACTGGCTGCCGGGAAGTTTGTTTCGCCGTTTCTTCTCTCGACTGGCTAGTTTTGGAAACAGTGGTAGTTTACGGTAGACAGGGTTCAATTTATTAACATTTTAAAATTGTTTGTACAATTCAAATTGCAATAAGAATAAAACTATTTGTTGTATGAATATTAAAACATTGTGTATAATTAAATAATCACTATTAAAAATATTAAAATATTTGCACACCAAAATGTGGTAGGATATGTTAGAAATCTTAAATAATTTTGTAATATCTTCAACACGCATATTCCGCGAATAAATATATTTTCTTTCTTTCCTACTATAATAGACATCATATTCCGAAAATTCCGTTTATCTGATACAGATCAAACCCAAGTCATGAGGGTTTAAAAAACGACAAAACGCTAAAAAAAAGGTATTCAGGCAGTGCCCTCGCACTGCGTTTTGCTTCTCTTGGCACTCCCTTGCCCCTAGATACAACAATTGTGGAGAAGTAGGCATAAGTGTTTTTTTTAGATGTGAATAAAATGGAACTCAACCAAACGCCGACGATGAAGAGTATAAATTTAATTTTTTTAATTGATAGCAATGTCGTAGATAGCGCCCATCGTTATTATATAAAATACTTGCCTGAGTAAAAGAGAAGTTAGAAATGTACAAATAAACAGCGTTGTGGATATTAATTTTATTAAATTGAAAGCATTACAATACTTGCTTATTACCAGATCCACTATAAAACAATACATTGCAATGAATCTATTAATTTTATTTAAAGATAAAGTCCCTCAGGAGTGCCTTCCTTCTTGCGGTACAAAACACTCTCCTTTGACTTCTTAAAGTCTTCATTAGTAACTTTCATACGCCGCTCTCTTAATGCCATCAGTCCAGCTTCAGTGCATATAGCCTAGGGAAGATGAAATAGTTATAAGTTTATTAAAAAATTGAACTTACTTTGTAAATTGCCATTCTATTATACTATATATTCTACTACCGATCAATGTGGTCGTCCCATACCTACTAAATAAGTAAATAATTGTTGACAGTAAATAAATGAAAAGTCTATATAGCATATTACCTTAATATCGGCGCCCGAAAGATCGTCCTTGGACATGATGAGTTCAGAGAGGTTAACATCATCAGCCAGTGTCATCCTCGATGTGTGGATGGTGAAGATCCTCCTCTTGGTCTTTTCGTCCGGTAGGGGGAACTCGATCTTCCTGTCGATACGCCCGGGACGAATCAACGCGGGATCCAAAGTTTCAATTCGGTTAGTAGCCATAATAACCTAAAAATATAGCAAATCTATACTAATATTATCAAGCTGAAGAGCTTTTTTGTTTGTTTGTTTACTTGAATGGTCTAATTTCAGAAACTGATGGTCCGATTTATCGTGAAAGGCAATAGGCTATATATCATCACGCTATGACAAACAGGAGCAGAGCACCAATGACAAATGTTTCGGGGGTTATTTTCCTATCGAGAGATTGCGTTGCATGCGCTGCGTACAAGGACGGATCCAGTCTTCGCGTCAGGGGTTTAGTATATACTCGAGGTTTAGTTAGAGCGAGCTCCAAATCTAATGTGATGTTTGACATCATACCTATTTAATTACTACTACTACTACTAGCCGACCCGACGAACTTCTTTCACTTGGCAATCTATACTCTGCCTACCCTTCAGGAGGAGTTCGCATAAATATAAGTATGTATATCTGAGAGGAACCGTACTTTCAAAAGTTTCTCTATATTACGGATTTAAAAAGTATTGATATCTTAAAAAAAAGGAAATTAGCCTCAAACGCTAGTTTTATCATAGATGTTACTTTTTATGTTGTGGGTTTTAATATGAATAATACAGACTGAAATAAAATAAATAGATATTAGCAACCAAGAATTAAAATAGTGATACACGAATTATCACACAAAGAATGTGGTAATTTTTAGATGGCACCTAGCAAACTTATTTTTTTGTAATTGCCTAGCGACCAAACCCGGGTTAAAAGTGCACATAACAAAAGTTTAACTTAGTTTGATATATAGGAAATCAGAAATTTAGTTTAGTTTTCGAATTTTTAAAATAATTTAGAAAAAAATCAACGTACAAAATAGCAAATTTTTGTATTTTTTTATTGCGTGTTCTCTATTTTTGCTTATTAATGTTAGTTACAAATCTATACATGTGACTATATAAAATAGAATCCCCAGTTCGCGTGGTCATGGAACAATATTGCTAATTCTTTCTTTGGTTATGTTGATAATTGTCATTAAATTCTTATGAAAAGAAAAAACGTGAGAATAGCAAGGAAAAAGAGAAAAACAATGCTTTAATCAATATAAACTGTTAGAAGCTGTCAAGGTCAAGTGATACAAAGTTCGTCGGGTTGGCTTGTTCTGTGTATTTTTGAAATAGGAACACAACAATGTCGTCTCAACAAAACCCTTTCGACATTTTTGGATGATACCATATTTTATCCAAATTTTGAAAATAATAATCAATGTTATACTTAATAAATATTTTTGTTACATTTTAAGCTGCAATTTTGTTGAACTTTAATTTTAAATAGGCAGGTAGTTTCTGAGTTATAAACAAAACCGAAATAGCATTTTTTGCTACCACTAAATGAAATTTTATGCCCTATTTTAGTGCTGCTTGGATTACTTTTTGCAAAAAAAGTAGCTTATGTTTGAATTCGGGTCATTATCTATTTGCATGCAAAATTTCGTAGAAATAAGTCCAACAGTTTTGCTTTGAAAAAGTAACAGACAGACAGACTTTTGCATTTATAATACTACTAGAATGGTTTACAATTTTTTTACACCCAGGACCTCATGCAGTCAAGTCCAACACCCCGACCGCTAGACAACAGAGGCGATTAAATGAGCCTTGCCCGGGGGGGGGGGGTCATGACTACTGCGCGCACAAATGTGCAAAGCCAGCGGGCAATCATGACGGAGAAGTGCGGTGGCCCCAGCTAGCTCTGCAAGATACCATGCAGCGCGACCGAAGAACATTATAGTCATAAATGAGAATAATAGGTTTTATTACTATAGTCAAGCGTCTAGACCACGCGGTCAGCTCCTTATTTGTTGCCCCGATTCGGGTATCAACCAGGAACCTCATGAAGCCCCTTTCAACGTCAGACCGCTAGACCGCAGAGGTTATCATAACTGTAAGTGTAGTTTTTTGTTTATTGCAAAAGATAGCAAAAAAAGTACGTGGATTTTTTGATCGTAAGAGATGACCGTGGCTTTTAGACACTATAGATGTTATACGCTGTCATATGGCCAAGGTGTTAAGCCTTATGTGCAAATCCACCTGCTACCCTATCCTGCCGACTGGAACATGATGGCGACAGGTATAGTAAAAGCTGTGGATCCCCACCCAAGCAAAGTGCGGCACAGCACTCGACCACAACTTGTCTAGTTTGTAACAACCTATTTAACCTGAGCTTGCCACTTACGAGCTGCCAGGTTAGACGGCAGATTGTCTATTCTACATATAGGACCTTTATCAGCAGGAGCAAAATAATATGGAATGATTCTATTTCTTATTAATTAATCTAGTGAACGCAGCTAAGCTAGCTAAGCTCCTTTCAGTTCTTTTAGGAACCTTAAAATATTGTTCTAAACTACTCATTGGTAAGGGTGATATGGAGTTGGTCGCTTTAAAAGCTATCTAAGGCTTAGGTTTGATTCCTGACAGGGACAGATATTTATGCGCGACAGGGACAAACAATGAAAGGCGTATAACTTATCTAAATTGGTTTAAGATTTGCGGCAAGAATCAGTCTCACCAAACGGAATTTAAAAATAAAAATAACTTGATTGGGTGTCAATTTCAGACAGTATTTAGTTAAACAGACGTCATTTGTTTGTGGAAAGGCGGTATATATTAGTGTGAAATAAACAAAAATGTATCAATGCAAATTGCATTGAAACAGATTAGCTACTTCTGAAATTAGCACACACAAAGGGCTAAGGTCAAAAAAAAATATATAAAACTCATTTGCTTTGCCCTTAGATCACCTACATTTTTTCCCTCTCAAATAATTTCTATGAGAGAAATTAGTTACTTACTTTAACATCACCTCTAGAATCAAATCCATCTAACTGGTTGAGTAGCTCTAACATGGTTCTTTGAATTTCTCTTTCACCGCCAGAATTAGAATCATAACTGTAATAAGAATAACAACGTTAGTACATCAATAACATAAAACAGAAAACATACTTGATGTTTACGGTAAATTAAAATGTCAAGTTAACTTTAATTTATTTATTATTTATGTCAGTTCTGGTAATTGTATTAGGTATTCAGGAATGTTAGTGAATCGGATGGGAGATTTCACTTTCCAGTGCAGAGCAGTTATTTGGCCGTAGGTACGGTCATCTTGTTTTATGTGTGTTTTGGATAGGTTTTATTTTTACTTATTTATACCATATTATAGTTTTGCAGAAAAAAAATCTGCAAATATTTTTAAAATTAAATCTGTAGAACACTATAGATTTCCTCTAAACTCACCATTAGATCAATATAAAATGACATTATCAAGTTGTGTTAAGTGTAATTTTTATATACTCTCTGTTTTGTAAATTGTTTTTTATTTGGGTTATCCCTGAATTGCAACATGAACTTGACTTTTTAATTTGTCAATAGTAAGTAAAGTAAGTAAAATAATTCAAAATAACAGGTTCTAAAAGTGCAGGACATTGAAGATATTTAATTTTAAAACTATAACTTAGGGTTGTCAAAAAATGTTTAAATGAGTTTAATTCGAAAGATTGTCTCTTTAAAAGGAAAGTTAGGAAAGTGTTTTTAAATGATATCGTAGTCGTGTTAGGCGCAGCAATCAGTAATAATAAAATGACAAAAAAAACGTCGTTAATCCATTTTTGTCATTAAAGGTTTTCTGTTACCTTCACGCCCATATCCTCGAAGAGGTAGGCAGAGGCACAACCAGGGCACCCACGACTAGCCGAAGACACTAATGTCGCCAACCGGGCACATTTCCAATCCCGAGCAACATTTTTTTTATTAGAAAATTGTAAAAACCATATTTTCTTTTTGTTGCCCGACCCGGGATTCGAACCCGGGACCTCATGCAGTCAAGTCCAACACCTGAACCGCTAGACCACAGAGGCGATCGAGAAAGAGATAGGGTTTTCTGTTACTTCACGAATAATACTCATAATTACCAACAAAGTCACATACTAGGTATACTTTTCTTAAACACAACATTTTGCACTACCAAGAAAAGATTGCATTAAAAAACACAGGACTTCTGAGATATCTCAATTTCACATGTTAGTTCTGGTTTTTTACGATTTGAATAACATTTTTTGTCAGGTAAACATTAACAAAGATTCCATTGAAACATTTATATTGAGATCAGTATTAAATGGATACTCGAAAAAAGACACACCAAAAATACACAGGACTCCTGAGATATTCAAATTTTACATCTGATTTTGGGTTTTAGGTGATTTCATTAATAATAAATGACATAAAAATATAGTCGCGTTTTCTTTTGACACATTAATGTGAGGCACAGCATTGAGTGCCATTCACATTTAATTATAACTTGGGATGTCTGGTTTTCCGTAAAATAAAAATCAAGTTTTATTGTTTCTAGCAACCCTATTTCCATACAATCTTTAAAATACTAAGAAATAACATTATTTCACATTTTCGAAAATTTGACAATACCTTTACATATTTAAATTTACTAGCAAAATTCAATGCTTCAACTTATGGCTAACTTTGGAACGAAGTTCCTTACGGCAGGCTTGGAGGAGATAGGGATTTTGCTGCGCTGCCGAACTTAAAAAATGTGATAATAAAAATCGCAAAAATGTGTTTTGTCCTTACAAAAAAAAATCTTCAAAACTACAGTATTATATTATTAAAGTATATTAAGTATATTAAAGTATATTATATCAGTAAAGTTATATTAATAAAGTATTTATTACAAAACTGTAATAAAGTGATATGTATCAAAGTTAAAAATAATAACAGGGTGTATTTTAGTAACACATCTATGGGTGTAGATAAATTGTTTTGCATCAGTTGACCCCATGTATAAATATGGACTGTCCATTTTCACGTTTGCTTAAAAATATTAAGTTAGTAATGCAGTTAGTGATTCTACAGATTTTATGACTTAAGAGATGATTTTAATACACAGAAAGTTATCATACCGTTTTGTGCCAACAGCATCAATTTCATCAATAAATACAATAGAAGGAGCATGTTCCTCAGCAACTCTAAATAACTCTCGCACTAGTTTTGGACCATCACCCTGTGAAAATAAAGCTCATTTAATGGAATGTTAAACTGCATTCAATTTAAGATGAAATATCTACTGAGGTCAAACTGCACCAGTTGCACTAGAAATCTACATTTTAGATTGTAGTGATAGACAAGAAATCTCTAGCCCTAATAATCTAGAAGTTTGATGAAATATATATTACTTAAACACCAAAGACAGAAATAAACAAAAAAAGACGTGTGGCACTCGGAGACTGTCACGGTAAAGCTAGTGCAGGGGCGAAGAGGGAGATTACGCATGCGCAGTAACACCGATACAACTAATGTCATCTAGAGGCGAGTTGGTGGTGGTGAGACAAGCGTGATCAAAGTCATTAAAAGTTTTGCTATTCATCCATAGATGGGGAGTTAGGTTATTTTTGTTACAAAATTTCTGGATTCGGTCTCCACGCTCAAGGCCCGCAATAGAAGCTATGCAATAGTTAAAAAATCTGGCTCTTGCTTATGTTACTAATATATTATATTAAGTACATGTGCAATAAAATATTTATTCATTCATTCGACCGCCTCGTTGGTCAAGTGGCTATCATACACGCCTAACTACACTGACCAACCGCGAGACTCGGGTTCGAATCCCAACGGGGGCAGGCATTTATGTGATGATGATGGTGTTTATTGAATTTATTCTGGTATCTACGAAAGTATTTCTATATATTGGTATTGTTGACTAACAGCCATAACACAAGCGTATAATTTGCTTACTTTGGGGTTAGATTCAATTTGTTTAAATTGTTGTCTAGGGATATTTATTTACACTCAATACGAATTTTGTAAAAACTTGACAATATTTACCAGATATTTTTGGATTAATTCAGATCCAACCACTCGTAAGAAGGTAGCAGATGTTTGGTTAGCAACAGCTTTTGCCAGTAGTGTCTTGCCAGTTCCAGGAGGTCCATATAGAATCACACCTTTAGGAGGCTTGATTCCCATCTCCTCATAATACTCAGGATGTGTAAGTGGCAGTTCTACTGACTCCTGTTTGAAAAATAATAATATTAGTAAAATTACTTTAACTATTTTTTCACAACTATGGTTAAAGTGATCTAAGCATGTATTTCTATTCATAATAATGTGTATCTATGGATGCATTAGTATAATGTCATATAAATGTAATATCATTAACTAAGTGATATAGTAATGATTAACTTGTAACCTTAATTTCTTGAATTTGTGTATCCAGCCCACCAATATCTGCATATGTTTCTTGTGGTGCCTTCTCTAGCTTCATTACTGAAACCATGGGATCTGTATCGTCACCCAAAACACCGACTACTGCATGAACCTGCAATGTTTGTGAAAACACTTAAATACATATAAATATTAATTATTTCAAAACCTATATTCCAACTATCATCTCCAGGTTTGGAAAATAAGTAAATTAGTATACCTAATCATAAGAGACCTTAACAGCCTAACTATAATGGGTGCTTCTTTAATTTATGGTGTTTCAGCCTTTGAACTTCACAACTTATAAAAAAGAGAAATGAGTATGTACATAATAATATTATATTCTACTAAATCAATTAAAATTAGACCAAGTTACAAACAAAATATCACACACTATTATTCTTCATTATACAAAATAATAAAAACAACAAGACAAAAGGCCTAGAATGGATTTTTTTTAAACTTGAGAATGTAGCCTTAGTTTATCTTCAAAAGAGGTTTATTAAAGATCAAAGAGGATAATGTGAGTCAGACAAAAAAAGTTACACAAAATTTCTTAATTTAGTAAAAAAATATGTAATTTTTGATTAAGGACACAACAAAGTAAAATTTAAATAAGCGGGTGTTTCTTAAAGTATATAGCTATATTTTGATTACCTTATGATTCAACAATACTGAACATCCAGGCTCCAATTGATCTTTATCCACAAAAGACAGTATGCTTACATAGTGTTCACTACCAACTGAGGTGGAAACAATGGCATGATTGTCATCAATGATCTCTTCCAAGTTGCCTACAGACATTGGAGTTCCTCGTAGGTCATCTACCTGAATTGTGACAACAAATTTAAAAAGCTAATATATTAAAAGCATAAGTATGTGATTTGCATTTTTTTTGTCATTACAATTTTTAACCTCCTGCTCAGATGTTAATCTTAAGAAAATGAGTAAACTTTTTTGTTACAGTTAAATTTAATTTCAATAATTAGTCATTTCAAAACGAAAATTGGGTTTTTTCCAATTTTCTAATAAAAAAATGTTGCTCGGGATATGATATGTGTCCGGTTAGGGATAGGCTTGCCACCTATCACATTGTGGGACTTAGTATCTTCGACTAGTCGTGGGTGCCCTTGTTGTGCATCTGCCTACCTCTTCGGGAACATGGGCGTGAAGATACTTTTTTTAATTAGTGCCTACTAAAAAGATTTAGTTACAATAAGTCTAGATTCAGAATCAAATACCTATAATTTTGTTTGAAAATTACCATATTATGTGTTAAAAGGGTTATAATACCACCCTGTCTCCAAATCAATGTTATTATAAAAATATGTCATCAGCAGATCATAAGAATGTAGTTTCTAATGTAATGCGAGTTTAAATTAAATTGACAGAAAAAAATAGAAGTATTTAGAATTCCCACCTTAGACCTCTCTTCTTCAATCTTTTCTTCTTGTGGTTTAAGTCTTTCTTGGTTGCGTATAAACTCTTCTTCCATAAGTAAGTAATCCTTTATTCTCTCCAGTTTTAGTAATTTTAATCTACATCGTGTATGTGGTGTCACTTGGGGCAATTTCAACGCAGCATCGGGACCCTTAGCTTTACGCTTCTTCTTTCCAACTCTCGTAGGAATTGGGGGTTCATACTTTTTCTTCTTATCTTTGTCATCTTTCTTGTCTCCACCGCTTCCACTTCCAGATTGATTTTGACCCTATTAATAAGTTTAAATAATTTAATGTTATTTTCTCTTTTTAAATTACGGTATAATTATACTTATGGTATGGTAAAAATATACTTGCCATTTTTATCTATAAAATTATATTATTGAAATTCACCATTCAGAACTAGAATTCACCGAGTCAGCTTAATATTATAGCAAATGACAGCAAACAATTCATTTTCTGCCGTAGTCCGATGACAATGCGGATATTTAATTTTTGACAGATTATCAAGCACTATGCCATCAACAGATAATTAAAATATTTAAATGTCAGTTGGTGGAAAGCACAGTTGGAAAGGTACTTACTTCCCTTTGTAATATATCATGTCCATAGATAAAATACACAAAAAGTAACCTAAATTTCTGAACGAAGTCCTTTCTTAATTCTTACTAGACGTGTCGAAAATTTGTCAAAAACGTCAGTAATGGTTAAATGTGTCAATTGTGAAAATAAATGGAAATTGGAGTTTCTCTTATTTAGTGGTAGCAATTTAGAACTAGATAAAATATTTTAGATTGAGAATCCACTTTACTCTGGACTTAGAAAAATGATTAGTACATAAAATGCATTCATTGTTTATTTGTTCTTATTTTGTGTTTTATTAGTGCAAGGCTCAGCGTGATACGTGATCGTGTTATAATATTGGTTTATAAAAATGGTGTTAGCAGACTTAGGACGTAAAATAACGACTGCTTTGCAGTCGTTAAGCAGAGCCACTATAATAAATGAAGAGGTATGTAAATCACGTGCAAAATATAAGAAACAACAAACATAGAATAAAGTTCAGTTGACGAAACACATTCTTTGCAGGTTTTAAATTCTATGCTAAAGCAAATTTGTGCTGCGTTATTGGAAGCAGATGTTAATATTCGTTTGGTGAAAAATCTACGTGAAAATGTTCGGGCAGTTATTGATTTTGATGAGATGGCAGGGGGGCTTAACAAAAGGCGGATGATACAATCAGCTGTTTTTAAGGAACTGGTCAAGGTATAGTGTTAATAAATCATAGTTATGTTATTCATATGTTTTGTTCTCCAAACATCTGAAGTACTCATTCAAGCCAGGACCCCATTAATGTTTTCATATTTAGAATTATTATCTTGAGCATTTTCACTAGTCTCAGTAATAAACACTCATGTTTTCTTAAATAGAGCTTGTATTTGAGATCTAATAGATAACTAGGTAATCGATTCTGGATCCAATCTTATAATTTGTTACAATTATGTTTTTGAAATTTGTTTGTTTCAATATTTGACATAGATATTAGTTTTGAATATTTCCAAGTATCTTAAAGAATTAGGAGCTGGAAATATGAACTTACTTTCAATGTAAAGCTTTGAAAAACTGAATTATTTAATTCTTAAGGTCCATAACACACCTGTGAGACCTCTCATATTGTAACTGAATTTGGTTGGCAGTAAATACTTAAAATTAGGTAGACCACTTTCTGGTTTTCTGCTTCTTACTTAAAAATAAACTGTAAAGTTATTATAAATATTTGTTTGAACATTACAGCTTGTAGATCCTGGTGTAAAACCCTACCAACCAGTGAAAGGGAAACCTAATATTATTATGTTTGTTGGTCTACAAGGTTCTGGTAAAACTACAACTTGTACCAAGCTAGCTTACCACTACTTAAGAAAGAACTGGAAGTCTTGTTTAGTATGTGCTGATACGTTCCGAGCTGGTGCTTACGATCAAGTGAAACAAAATTGTACAAAAGCAAGAATACCATTTTATGGAAGGTATTTATCACATTTATTCTGTATAAAACATATTTCATATATTGGAATATAGTATATTATATAATATGTAAAACATATTTCCATACGTCTTTAAAAAAACTAGTAAATAAAATTAACAAATTCATTTAAGCTGAAAATGGAGCTTGAGGTTTTTTTTTTCAATTTATCAATCAACATAATCTCCATACATTTAGTTCAGAGTGTGTGTAATTCTTTATAACAAACATCAAACAAGTATTCAATGTAATTCAAACGCCATAATATATAATTTTTTTTATAAATAAAAAACAAATTTTGTATTACTTAATAAACTGTAGTAGATGCTAAGTTAGCTTAATAATTTGTTTTTTATCCAGCTACACTGAAGTTGACCCTGTGGTGATCGCCTCTACTGGAGTAGAGATGTTCAAAAAAGAAGGATTTGAAATGATTATTGTAGATACTAGTGGTCGTCACAAACAAGAAGAATCTTTATTTGAAGAGATGTTGGCAGTAGCCAACGCAATTGTAAGTTTCATTTTTGAAAAAGCTGAGTAGCAAATTATTTAAAAAAAATATAGCCTTTTTTTAGTTACAATGGTTCAATAGTTTGAATTTTTACCCATCTATTGAACATATAATATCCCATGGTTATCAGCTCATTCTTGTACCGTCAGTTACTTTCATTAGGTTATCAGAATCTAGTAGGAAATGGGAACTGCTATCTATATTGTTTATCCACGTCGCTGAAGCTAGCCAACAAAAAATATTATCAGAGTAACCCTTTCGCTGCTACTGCGATTAATTAATTATAGTTGAACATCATTTTTACTTTAACGGTTTAAAAGCTTTAAATAATAAAATTGACATTGTAGTTATATTGACAAGGCTTTTTATTTATGGGGCTTGTTTTCTTTAACATTCTTTTTTAGTTTTTATCACCAAAAATGATGTACTAATCATTTAATTTTTTGAATGCCTAGAGTACAACAATAATCCAGTGCGAAAGTGACGGCGACGCAGTTTTTTCTATTAATTGATTGTAATTGAATTTTTTTTAACATTGTACTGGATAATTTTCTGCCTTGAGCTAGAAACGCGGAAATTGGTGACTTTACAGCTTATAACACCACGAATAATAACCAGTACCGATAATCTCGGCGACGGTACATTTTAAGGTTTTTTATTTTTCTAATTTTTCTCGAAAGTAAATCACTTACACCCCTGTAGTGGGTGTATGCCTCTGGTGCGAGAGTTGGATATTGGTGTGATGAATGAGTACAGAGTAGCAAACAATGATCCAGTGCGAAAGTGACGGCGACGCAGTTTTTTCTATTAATTAACTGTAATTGAATTTTTTTTTTTAACATTGTACTGGATAATTTTCTGCCTTGAACTAGAAACGCGGAAATTGGTGACTTTACAGCTTATAACACCACAAATAATAACTACTATCGAAAATCTCGGCGACGCAACATTTAGTGGATTATTTGTTTTTTTTTAATTTTCTACTAAGTAAACCCCATGCACCCCTGTAGCGGGCGTCTGCCTCTGGTGCGAGAGTTGGATGTTGGTGTGATGAATGAGTACAGAGTACCAAACAATAATCCAGTGCGAAAGTTATGGCGACGCAGTTTTTTCTATTAATTGATTGTATTTGAATTTTTTTTAACATTGTACTGGATAATTTTCTGCCTTGAGCTAGAAACGCGGAAATTGGTGACTTTACAGCTTATAACACCACGAATAATAACCAGTACCGAAAAT
>NJDC01003611.1:128727-146439 GCA_002245475.1 Calephelis virginiensis
GTAAACCTCATGCACCCCTGTAGCGGGCGTCTGCCTCTGGTGCGAGAGTTGGATGTTGGTGTGATGAATGAGTACAGAGTACCAAACAATAATCCAGTGCGAAAGTTATGGCGACGCAGTTTTTTCTATTAATTGATTGTAATTGAATTTTTTTTAACATTGTACTGGATAATTTTCTGCCTTGAGCTAGAAACGCGGAAATTGGTGACTTTACAGATTATAACACTACGAATAATAACCAGTACCGAAAATCTCGGCGACGGAACATTTTAAGGTTTTTTTAATTTTTTTAATTTTTCTCGAAAGTAAATCACTTACACCCCTGTAGTGGGTGTATGCCTCTGGTGCGAGAGTTGGATATTGGTGTGATGAATGAGTACAGAGTACCAAACAATAATCCAGTGCGAAAGTGACGGCGACACAGTTTTTTCTATTAATTGATTGTAATTGAATTTTTTTTAACATTGTACTGGATAATTTTCTGCCTTGAGCTAGAAACGCGGAAATTGGTGACTTTACAGCTTATAACACCACGAATAATAACCAGTACCGATAATCTCGGCGACGGAACATTTTAAGGTTTTTTTTAATTTTTTTTATTTTTCTCGAAAGTAAATCACTTACACCCCTGTAGTGGGTGTATGCCTCTGGTGCGAGAGTTGGATATTGGTGTGATGAATGAGTACAGAGTAGCAAACAATAATCCAGTACGAAAGTGACGGCGACGCAGTTCTTTCTATTAATTAACTGTAATTGAATTTTTTTTAACATTGTACTGGATAATTTTCTGCCTTGAGCTAAAAACGCGGAAATTGGTGAGTTTGCAGCTTATAACACCACAAATAATAACTTGTATCGAAAATTTCGGCGACGCAACATTTAGTGGGTTATTTGTTTTTTGTTTTTAATTTTCTACTAAGTAAACCCCATGCACCCCTGTAGCGGGCGTCTGCCTCTGGTGCGAGAGTTGGATATTGGTGTGATGAATGAGTACAGAGTACCAAACAATAATCCAGTGCGAAAGTGACGGCGACGCAGTTTTTTCTATTAATTGATTGTAATTGAATTTTTTTTAACATTGTACTGGATAATTTTCTGCCTTGAGCTAGAAACGCGGAAATTGGTGACTTTACAGCTTATAACACCACGAATAATAACCAGTACCGAAAATCTCGGCGACGGAACATTTTAAAGTTTTTTTTAATTTTTTTAATTTTTCTCGAAAGTAAATCACTTACACCCCTGTAGAGGGTGTATGCCTCTGGTGCGAGAGTTGGATATTGGTGTGATGAATGAGTACAGAGTACCAAACAATAATCCAGTGCGAAAGTGACGGCGACGCAGTTTTTTCTATTAATGAACTGTAATTGAATGTTTTTTAACATTGTACTGGATAATTTTCTGCCTTGAGCTAGAAACGCGTAAATTGGTGAGTTTGCAGCTTATAACACCACAAATAATAACTAGTATCGAAAATCTCGGCGACGCAACATTTAGTGGGTTATTTGTTTTTTTTTTAATTTTCTACTAAGTAAATCACTTACACCCCTGTAGTGGGTGTATGCCTCTGGTGCGAGAGTTGGATATTGTTGTGATGAATGAGTACAGAGTAGCAAACAATAATCCAGTGCGAAAGTGACGGCGACGCAGTTTTTTCTATTAATGAACTGTAATTGAATTTTTTTAACATTGTACTGGATAATTTTCTGCCTTGAGCTAGAAACGCGGAAATTGGTGACTTTACAGCTTATAACACCACGAATAATAACCAGTACCGAAAATCTCGGCGACGGAACATTTTAAGGTTTTTTTTAATTTTTCTCGAAAGTAAATCACTTACACCCCTGTAGTGGGTGTATGTCTCTGGTGCGAGAGTTGGATATTGGTGTGATGAATGAGTACAGAGTACCAAACAATAATCCAGTGCGAAAGTGACGGCGACGCAGTTTTTTCTATTAATTGATTGTAATTAATTTTTTTTAACATTGTACTGGATAATTTTCTGCCTTGAGCTAGAAACGCGGAAATTGGTGACTTTACAGCTTATAACACCACGAATAATAACCAGTACCGAAAATCTCGGCGACGCAACATTTGAAGGTTTTTTTAATTTTATTTAAACTTTCTCGGAAGTAAATCGCTTACATCCCTGTAGTGGGCGGATGTAGTGAGATTGTCGGTACCGGTTATTATTTGTGGTGTCATAAGCTGTAAACTCACCAATTTCCGCATTTTTAGTTCAATGCAAAAAATTATTGTACTCTAGGCATTCAAAAAATTAAAAGATTAGTACATTATATTTGGCGATTAATACAAAAGAAGAATGTTAAAGAAAACAAGCCCCATCAATAAAAAGCCTTGTCAATATAACTATAATGTTAATTTTATTATTTAAAGCTTTTAAACCGTTAAAGTAAAAATGATGTTCAACTATAATTAATTAATCGATGTAGCAGCGAAAGGGTTACTCTGATAATCTTTTTTGTTGGCTAGCTTCAGCGACGTGTTTATCCATTCACACGTCCGGACCTAATACCTATTATACCGTTGTCCGTCCAACTACGCATGGCGCTGATTCGGTTGGTATCGCGCTCTCATGTTGTATCAAAAAACTTTTATAGCTTCTAAACTATAATACCTAGAGTAAATACAAATACTACGAAAATTTTATTGAAGACTACATTAAATTAAATATTAAATCTAAATATTTTTTAAGGTGTGAAAATTTCATTTGACTTATTAAAAATAGGTACAAATATTGTACTTGAAGATTAAATAACATGAATTTTGTATTCATTTACACCACAATGAAAAAATATTATTTATTTTACCAATTAAACAATGTCAAAACAAACAAGATGTTTTTTCCTTTAAAATGATGCATGAATCTTTATGTATAATTAATTAACTCTAAGTGGTTAAATAAATCGAAACAAAACACCTCTCTTAACAATTTTATCGCAATGGTCCCAAGAGCTTTCGACTCGCTCGCGGACTCAAAATATAAGCAAGATGGCTGCTTAAGGACTCGTTCAGACTTATTTACGCAACTTAAAAAAAGACGGTTATGGTTTTTTCTAGGTGGGGTTTTAAAATAAACACCAATAATAATATAAATGTCGTGTTTTATTTAATAAATAAAAAAATTGTGAACATTGTAACTGTAAAAATAAATAATCAACCAATTATGTGTGGTACGCCATTAAACAGCCACCTATGCATAAATTTATATTACATTCTAGGCACTTCGCTGATGCATAGCCAATATTGATTTTGTTTAAAGCCAGTTTTTATAGAAAAATTGTGATGTTCCAGTATAGGCCTAGTATTTGGTTGTATCATCTGTGTTTCTGTATTGTTGAATTATGTTATTAAACCACAACAAGGGAAATAAAGTGAGATGAAACCACCAAGAAAAGTCAAAAATGATAGCAAAAGTCGACAATCATTAATAAACATAACATTATTCCTTATGTCAAACAGGCAAAGAAACACCACTACACGAAATGAAAAAAATATTGCAATCATATTTTGCTGTTTGTACACAGCCTTAATTTGAACCATTTTAGTTCCGTCCGTTTATAGCAATATATCCAAAACTAAACACCTGAGGAATACAATGACATTTTTATGGAATCTTCCGTGAATATTGTATGTTTCTGTTTTTACAGTGTACAGTGTTTTATTATGTTTATGACAAACTATCAATCCGTATTTCACAAAAAAAACTACGTAGAAATAACTAAAATTGGGTCAATAACAACAATGGGCGCTCCTACGTATTTTTTTCGAAACAGCTATACTTTGAAATCAAAATATGACATGATTTTATTCTCAAAACTGTGATATGAATACTTAATTATAAAGCACAAATCATCTAGTTTATTTTATTGTATAATAATCTATGAACAAATGAATAAAACTAAAGTACTTACGACAAACTCGCTGGCGCTTCAAAAACACTTGACGAAAGCGTGAGTAGACTGAATATAAACGTTTGTTTTTATTTGTCGAGACTTCTTATCATGCCATCTCATGATTATTTGGTAAATTAGTTCGCCAGTTATTGACTCCACAACTCTAACACGCAAAAAGTAATGAATATTATCGATAGATGACGGTTTTATAAAATTTGTAGCTAAGGATACTTAAGTATCGTTGGATGTACAACTACCTTTTTGTTTTGGATAGTAAAGTATCCGTGGACGTGTGAGTGGTTATGTAAAAGCCCACCCATTACTACTACTTTTGAAATACTTAATCAAAAAAATTTTGCACTTATGTGATCTGTAGATTGCCAAAATTAAGTTTTTAATTTTTTTTATTTCTTGTTTTTAGAAACCTGATAACATAATTTTCGTAATGGATGCTACAATAGGGCAGGCCTGTGAAGCTCAAGCAAGAGCTTTCAAAGATAAAGTGGACATTGGTTCCGTAATCATAACTAAATTAGATGGTCATGCAAAGGGTGGTGGTGCATTATCTGCGTAAGTATTGCAATGTATGAAAATTAAAAAATATATAAAACTCACTTATCACCATGAAAATTGAAATTGCATTTGTAACATATAAATTGGTTAATGTGGTGGCCATAGTCAGATAATTCTTTTAAGATGAAAATGTTACCTTTAAAATAACTACTACAATAAACTATGACAGTTTGTTTCCTGAATAATATAACTTGAATGTCTTCGAGAATTTCTGAATTTGGACTATCTAGCATATTATGCTTCTATCTGTAAATGTTTCTTCTGTTAAAAAACAAATGGATAGATTAGCTGATATAAAATTCTAAAATTTATTGTAATGATGTGCCCTCTATAGTCTTTCTGGATGTTAAGAAATTTTAGCTGGCTAAGAATTTTTATGTATTTTAAGGTTTTCTGTGTTTACAGGGTGGCTGCAACTCAGAGTCCCATTATATTCATTGGTACTGGTGAACACATTGATGATCTGGAGCCATTTAAAACTAAACCATTTATAAATAAACTGTTAGGCATGGGAGATATCGAAGGTTTATTAGATAAAGTTAATGAATTGAAATTAGATGATAATGATGAACTTCTTGAAAAGCTGAAACATGGACAATTCACACTGAGAGCGATGTATGAACAGTTCCAGAATATAATGAAAATGGGGCCTTTCTCACAAATAATGGTATTTTTTTTTCTAAAATGCCCATAGTTTCCTTCCTCCTCAATGTTAATTAATATTTTATTCCACTTGCTTTTTTCACTATGTTGGAATCACCAACTTCGCTCCTTGTAGCATACTAGCTGCTCAACAGCAACTTTATTAGCATAGAATAGATTTTCTTAAAAAGTTTTAATACTTTGGGGTGTTGACTTTTGAAAAAGATATCCCATTTTGAACTCGAGTCTTTAGTTAAATACATATCAAACTTTGTATATAACTAATTTAATTTCATTATACTGGTGCAACATAAAAAAATTTCATGTTGTATATGTTGTAGATTTTTGCAGTACAATTCTATCATAATATTATTTTTGTTCTAGGGTATGATACCTGGTTTTTCACAAGATTTAATGTCAAAAGGCAGTGAACAAGAATCAATGGCTAAGCTAAAACGGCTCATGACAATCATGGACTCAATGAATGAAGGCGAACTTGACCATCGTGATGGAGCTAAATTATTTTCAAAGCAGCCAACACGTGTTACTAGGGTGGCACAAGGTGCAGGCGTGACAGAAAAAGATGTTAAGGATCTCATCGCACAATACACAAAATTTGCAGCCGTCGTTAAGAAAATGGGTGGCATTAAAGGACTGTTCAAGGGTGGCGACATGGCTAAGAATGTTAATCAGACCCAAATGGCTAAGCTGAATCAGCAAATGGCTAAGATGATGGACCCTCGCATATTGCAACAAATGGGTGGTATGTCAGGATTACATAATATGATGAGGCAATTGCAGCAAGGGTCTAGTGGTATGAATAGTCTTATGGGTGGCAAATGATAGTGAGTTAACATCAATACCAACCACCGAAAACTTTTAAGTTTGTAATCAATAAAGCAGTTTTATCTACAAGTTGTTTTTTTAATGCTGTGATCTCCTTGGCTCTTACAAAATATAATGGTCGAGTTGTGGCACATTTGAAGAAATGTATTAGAAGTACATTATCCCTGATGAACATGGGCTATAAGTAGAAAAAGTCAGGGATCCCTTCTAAAACTTCAATGAATGTAAAGGTGTAAAAAAGTAAGCTATTAAATGTCTTTCATCGCAAGGAAACTATTGTTTATAGGACAAAAGATGTTCTACAATATTAAAGAATTTATTAATATCTACAAAACAATAGAATATCGCCATTAGATATTACCTAACTATATTTACGACAATATATCTACTTTTATATATTTTACCCAAATAAATAATTTCATATTCAAGACTGTTTCAATGCCTTGAGATTACTTTTTGATTTTTGCTAATCGAACAATACATTTAAAAGATTAAAAGATTATTACGGAATTAAACATTTCACTCTTAAGAAAATACCTACCTACCTACACTAGAAAATTAAAGTAGACTCAAACGCGGTGTCGTTTCCACTGGAGTTTATATTTCACTAGCAACTAGGCTTCGCTCGGATTTTTAATGTAGAATATATGAGTTCATTCAAGTTAGCTTACATAATCAGTATTAATTAAAAATAAAAAGGAAAGGACAACGGTGGTTAAGAAGAATTACCCTTCCGTGGTAAGATAGGTGGCGCTGCTGTCGGTATGTCAACTACTAAATGCCTTGACAGATTGGGTTGAAATTTGTAAGTGTTTTTCCACGGTTTAAGAGTCACGTGCATTCCTAATAAGTAATGTTTTTTTCTATACACATAAATTAAAATGAACCGCCGCAATGTACAATGATGAAGAACGTTTGTACTTAGTCTTATTTTTTTTAATGGGTAGATACACCAATAATTATAAAGAGGAAAACAGAATGGGTTCAAATTTTGTATGGGGTATTTCGATGGTTTCCTGTGTGATTTAAAAATACAATTAGACCCGGCAGGTGAAGCTGCTGTCGATATACATGTACACTATAATGCTAGAAAAGAAAGTTTTGTGTTTGTTTGTATTTAATAGGCTCCGAAACTACTGAACCGATTAAAAAACTTTTACCATTAGAAGCAAACATTATCGCTGATGAACGTAGCTTTCGTTATATCTATGAAAAATTTGAAATTTGTCCGCCCATGCGTAGCCGGGTCGGGCTGCTAGCAATGTATAAAATAGGTCATTACTAACCAGACCACTGGTGGTAAAGTGCTGTGCATCAACTTGCCCTGGTCCGTCAAGACAGCTATGTGCTGATCCGCCGCAGTAGCACTCAGTTGCTTATAAATGTAATGAAACGAAAGAAAAAATATTTACTTTTTACAAACATATTTTATCACATTGTGATGCTCATATATATAAGTTAACAGTCTATAACACAGATTAATATATATGTACTAGTAGTCTATAACTGAAGATATATTTTCGGAGCCTATTAAATACAAACAAACATAAAACTTTCTTTTCTAACACTATGGTGTTGATACATGATATAACAGACAGCAGCTTCACCCGCCGAGTCAAATTGTATTTTTAAATCACACAGGAAACCATCGAAATACGCCATACAAAATCTCAATCCATTCTGTTTAGCCGTTTAAAAGTAATGTGAAATAGGTAAAAACGGAAGCATACTTTTTACTATCTGGTGTCCTACGACCAGTTTTCCCGTTGGAATTATGCATTGTCCCATGGTAAAAAATAGCCTATATTCATCAGAGATAATGTTGCCTTCACGTGATGACCCTTCAGATGGGGTTAAACAAAACCACAGTGAAAAGGGTGTTGAATGAATACTTAGGACTACGAGCTTATCGCAGAAAAACAGGACATCGCTTGGATGCGCGCCTAATGCACATGACACTGAAGAGATCCCTGATACACTTTTGTGAGAAAGGTGTAAATACGAATGCGATTATGTATCAAAACAAGGTGCTGACAGATCTTGTGGAATCTGTTTCTCAGACCATGTTCAATAACCACGGTGAAAAGGGTTTTGAATGACTACGGACTACGGGCTCACGCAGAAAAACAGGAAATCGCTTGCAAAGAGTATGTAAATACTACGTAATAAGAGGCGGGACTTCCATAGATACATAGCAAACCCAAATTTTGTATAAAGTTTACTTCAAGTGACACATGTCAGTTGACATAACATGGTGAAAAGGTATAACTCGTATAATTTGAAAGTAAGACTAAAGGCATTCAGGTATAAGGCAACTAGTGTCATATGATTTAGGTGAATAAAAAACATAGCAAACTTATTTTTTTATATGAAAGTTGCGCTAAACTGATCGTTTGGATGCACGCCCAATGGACTTGGCGCCATCGAAAGAAAAGATGGTCGAAGTTTTTTCATAATTATTGAATTTCCTGTTGATATTGAGTGAAATTAGTCAATTTTGGTGGCATTTTGTACAATTTCGTTCAGTGAAATTGCAGAAATGAAATAATCAGAAAGAAATTAGCGTATCGTGTATTTCCTCTTTGCTGCCAAACCACATTATATGAGCTTGGGTAATGAGGCCATCGCTTTACCCAAGAGGCTGACATGACTAACAGACGACTTATGAGTTATGACTGATGACTAATTATAATTTGTTAAAATTGATGTAAAATTTGAAACAAATTTCTACTTGACTAATGGCAAAATACTAACGTGAAGACCAATATTTAAAGAAAAAAAGGAAGAAAGATCCCGCGGTTTGTTGAAGCAGTACGCAGCAAAAAAGTACCGTCAAATTTTTTTTTCTTGCTTCTTGATTGAAGGCCTGATTAAAAATCGCAGGGCTCATTTTGAGTAAACGTAATTAACATAAGAAGGCACATTTTATTCAGTTCATTTTGATAAATAATTGATTATTCTAAAAACAAACAGGTTATTTAATAAACACTAGCTATAATACCCGGCTTCGCCCGGGAGTTGATATGAGATTACGCGGTAGTTGAAATAAAAAAATAAACTATGACGTAATAGTAAAAAAAAATTATTGAAAACATTCGCTCATTTTTACACAATTTGCTTATAAACAACATTTTTCATTTTATTGTCTGGAGTATATATAAATAGATTTTTCGGATTTCCTACCCTCGAGCAAGCTACATATAGCTGACCGTAAGAGAAGCAGGGTTCTTTGAGGTTAATGCCACAATATTTTAAAGTTTGTCTTTGCGCTTTGTTAATTGTTAAACTAAAAGCTAATTTAATTGGAAATTGCAATCTCTTAAATTGAAATGGCAATTCAGAAGAAATCAGTGGTATTCTAGGTATAAATACGCTGACCGCATTCGTAACAGTAACGTAACGTAACAATGCGAATGTGGATGGATGTAGGTACCCGGGGAGACCAAGGCTGACATTTCACGGTCAGATCAATCGGATATTATCCGAAGGTAGTGTCAAGAGTCTCCGAAACCGGCGTGTTTGTATGAAAAGGATTATGAATGTGAAGGAAGCAAGACAGGTTTGTCAGGATCGTGAGGTCTGGCACTCGATACTCTCTGCCTACCTCGTAAGTGACTTGGCGTGAAGATATGTATGTGTGTACGTATGTAAATACTGTTTGTCCTTTGTTCTTTCCATAAATAAGTTCAGCTTCAATAATATTATTCGATAGCTGTTTTACGATAGTTAATAATTAAAAATTTGAATAACTAAACTTATCTCGCTTCAACTGCAAAATAAAAGCTAAGTACCTAATGCTGTATAAATACACAAAAATTGATAACTTTATTATAGAAACAAATGTAATTTAAGACTTTGTTGAAATTGGAATTTCAAATTT
The DNA here is from genome assembly GCA_002245475.1 of Calephelis virginiensis. Taxonomy (NCBI): domain Eukaryota; kingdom Metazoa; phylum Arthropoda; class Insecta; order Lepidoptera; family Riodinidae; genus Calephelis; species Calephelis virginiensis. Next base: position 138,586 of record NJDC01003611.1, read on the forward strand.
CACGCCATTGCTACACATGCTTTAATTGCTCGCAACGCCTTTCGAAACGCAACTCAAATAATAGTTGTTCTGAATGGAGTTCAACTACTACACAACAGATGGCGCCACTACTTAGGAATTGGAAAATCCCTTATATCTTTAAAAATACGCCCGTAGTTTTGGCGCCATCGAGAGGAAAGATGGTCGAAGTTTTTTCATAATTATTGAATTTCGTGTTAATATTGAGTGAAATTGGTCAATTTTGGTGGCATTTTGTACAATTTTGTTCAGTGAAAGTGCACAAATGAAATAATTATAAAGAAATTAGCGTATCGTATATTTTCTCGTTGCCGCCAAATCTCGTTACATGAGCTTGTGTAAAAAGGCCACCGCTTTACCCAAGAGCCTGACATGACTTACTGACGACTTATGACTGATGACTAATTAAAATTAATGGAAATTGATATAAAATTTGATGCAAATTTCTACTTGACTAATGGCTAAATACTAATGTGAAGACGAAAACTTAAAGAAAGAAGAAAAATACGCCCATTAAGTTAAAACGGGAACTTTCTTGTTTGAGGGGGGATAAAGGGCTATTGCACTTAATAAGTCACTTTATCGTATCGGTAATCCTTTTTAAGTTTTATCGGCACGCACATTTTATCAACTTAGTTTTATTATATATAACAATAATAATAATCGCCTCTGTGGTCTAGCGGTTCAGTTGTTGGACTTGACTGCATGAGGTCCCGGGTTCGAATCCCGGGTCGGGCAACAAAAATAAAATTGGGTTTTTCCAATTTTCTAATAAAAAAATGTTGCTCGGGATAGGATATGTATGTGCCCGGTTGGCGATAGGCTTGCTACCTATCACATTGCGGGACTTAGTATCTTCGGCTAGTCGTGGGTGCCCTTGTTGTGCCTCTGCCTACCTCTTCGGGGATATGGGCGTGAAGATACTTATAACAATAATAATATAATGATGTGACAGAACTTACGACCTGACTAAGTATGAGAAATAGTTGAATTTAAAACAACATCTGTAGTTCCACGTTAGTGCCGACCCCATCCTTGCCCTCACCCGATAGCAGGTGTGTCTGATGCGGTATCTTCGAATGTGGTAATTTGCTCTAACGGCCACATTTCTTACAATCCGTGAAAGACCGACAGTCACGTGCCCCGTGTTTCGTACTTAAATAATTTATATAACTTCTCATTGTTTTAACAACTTTGGTAATAAGTATAATATAATATAACCCTTGTACATATTTTTGTGTACGGTACTATTTTTACACAATTAACACTTTTACGTGTACCCTTGATATGGCCGTGTTCCATTTGCTGTTGACACATGCGCACAACACGTGACAGAACTTATGACCCGACTAAGAATAACTAAAAACAAAATTACCGTGAGCACTGATAGCAGTGATAGGGTAATTTATTGTAAAAAGGTATACATTGGACACGAAATCATTTTTACGTGGAGACGAAATATGTGCAAGGCAACAATGTTTCTGTTCATTGTATTTACAGAGTGTAGGTATATCACAAATTTTCTTAAAATAAACTTATGTTCTTATTACAAATTTATGTTTGTTTTTATTACTTTTAAAATTCCTACATACCTTACTTTAGTTAATAACTGTTTCATATGTTTTTATCAAACATTGTTTGTTATATATATACTATAAATACCTATTTAAACAAACAGTTTCCAGCTTTGAGTGAAAAGCCTTGACTAAGTTTACTTCAAATTATGTTACAAGATTTGCCTTATTTAGAGTAGGTATACTGTATAGTAAAAAAACGGCAACACTAATTTGACAACCAAAATTCAAAATTTGAATTTTGATATCGCGCTACGACCTCGTAGGAGTATATATTGTTATGTGGCTACGACACTCGACAGTTGTACAAAACAAAAAGCATACAAAAAGTACCTGTATTAATATGTAGTCCTATGTACAAAATATATACTGATATATACACTACAGTGTTTGTCAAGTAGGTATGTTGTGCCCTATAAATTATAATATATTTTGATGCAAATTAGTAGGTACTATTGCTTTTTTATACAAGTCACATACCTACTTACCAGTAAGTTTTTCTCCGTTTTAAAACGTTTTTTTATTTTGTGTCTCAAAGGTACCTTACCTATTTTGCCTATATGTAGCTGAATTATTTTGTAATAAGACATTTAAAAGGTTCAGAGAAAAGTGGAGGCAAAGATATAATATTAGTGGAAGTTTTTCACGTGCGATCAATAGACGTCATTTTAATTGAATAGTAGTACTCTATTTTAATTAGTCTGTGATTGAATACGTTAATTTATTATCCTTATTTTTAGAGTGAAGCTACATTTGTAGTGCCTAGTGTGATTATATTTCTGCTACAATTTTGCATGTTTTTAGATAAGTACACTAATTTATTATATTTTCAGATACTAATTGATTGTATTTTTTTTTCAGTTTTCTTAAATTCTTGTTAGTAGACAAATAAATGAAATTATTGCAACGTATTTGAACAGAAAATAGAAAATTGTTCGAGACTACATAGCATCATAAATTCAAATGCTTTTACTTTATTATTTTATATTTTTTGGTTTTGTTTTTTTTTATTTTTAGGTTTACCAGCAACCTATCCTATCCTGCTGAAATTATAATAAGAAGCTAGTCTAGAAGGATAGAAGACTTTAAAACTACATGGCATCAAATATGAAGAAATCTTTGCCACCAGCTCTTTATGAAGTGCTTCAAAGAGCAGGTATTTGTACAACTAAAGAAATAGTTACATTATCAGTTTGGGATATACAAAAAGTAACAAGATTACGGGTTGATGACATAAATTTTATAAAAAAAATAGTGTGTAATAATGAATGTCCGAAAATTCAAAGTGGTTTGGATTTGAAAATGGGTTCAAAAATTTCATCTGGATGTTCATATATTGATAAATTATTAAAAGGCGGGTTCCAAAGAGGTACACTGTCAGAAATATATGGGGAAAGTGGGTCAGGAAAAACACAATTGGCAATTCAGTCAGCCGCCTATAACACTTCTGGTACATTATACATAAGCACCGAAGGCTTGTTCCCTATAAAGAGATACAACCAAATCTTTAATGCCATCCGACAAAGCAATAAGTGTGCTGACAATATGTTTGTGGAACATTTAACAGAATCCAGTAATCTTATTTCATGCATTCAGGTAAGATTACCAAAACTCTTAAGTCAAAATGAAGTTACCCTTATCATAATAGATTCTGTAGCAGCACCATTTAGGTGTGAATATCAAAATTATGTACAAAGAGCCGAGGAATTAAAAGAATTAGCAATATTTCTGTACAAAGCTGCTGTAAATCATAAATTGGCTGTACTTTGTTTAAATCAAGTAACAGCTTCATTTTCTGGAAATGATTCGGTTTTGCCTACATTGGGATTAGTGTGGTCTAATATGGTTACAAGCCGATTTAAAGTTACGAGAACTAGTAAAGTACAAAAATCGGCAAATGTAAGAGAATTTTCTGTTGTGTATGCTCCTTACTTACCCAACACAGAAGTTGAATTTATAATAACATCTAATGGTGTAGAAAGTATAGATTAATTTAAGCAGCAACTCAATAAAGTTAAAGCCTTAAAACTGGCTTAAAGTCTAAAATATGGGAAAATAAACATTTTTTATATAATATTTTTAAAAAAGATTCCAGGGTTAAAAACAATATGAATTGGTGGAATAAAGGCAGATGAGAGATTGTGGAGGACTGACAGGTGTTACCCAGAACTACCTAGTTTGACACGCCATTAACAAATTGTTTGGGTATTAATGGAAAGTTGTGTCAGAAGTCTCCGAAACCATTTGTATTTGCATGAATGTAGAGAAAGAATAACAGGTAGGGTTGCCAGACCTCCTGGGAAGTCCAGGAAGCTTCAGTTATAATAATAACTTGCCCTTAAAACTTAAGTACAAAGAAAAAATATATGTAAGTACCTACATAAACTTATGAGTGCAGATTGTGCCAAAGTTCAAAAAGATGAAATAACTTGGAGGACTGCAACTTGAAACAAGATTTTAAAATGATCACATCTAGATATTAATAAACAGGAAAGATTTGTATTTTTTTTTATTTTATGATATTGGAAGGCAAACAAGCAGACTGATTTCCAGATGATAAGAAATTCACGCGGCCTAGAGATACCAAGCGTGGTAATGGTGCGTTGCCAACCTGAGGCCGGGATATTAGGCTTCGAGCAAAAGTATGTTTACCGGCTATCTTATCGTCGGAATCAGAAAACCACACCGACATGCCCTGACGGGAGGTAGGAACATGTATGGCGGTGGTACCAATCGGAGCGAGTCGCTGCCTGTTTCCCTAACTTTCTCTAATGGAGTGATTCCTCAGGTATCTTCCTCGAAAGACACCGAAGTCTGTGGTACGAAAAAGCTTTCTCAGAAACGAAAGAGAACAATTCGCCGCCTGCCGTCGAAAGGCAAGCTGTGTCGAGACCCGCCCCTCCGGCACACCAACCTCATATGACAGCCACTGTCGCTCCTTTGGCTTCTAAGGTGTACGTTACTTTAGCAAGAAAGTAGCACCTAGAGTGATATGAGTGGGACACATAATTAGTGTTCGGCCTGCTGCAAATGTGCGTCAAATAAAAAATGTGTGCTTGTCGTTTTGAAAATAAACGGAAAAAACGATTCCTGCTGGGGTAACGTTGCTCCAGCAAGAAAACTCTAAACTAGTTATCGGTGAGTTAAAAATTGTATATCAGCCGAATGCTTATATTGTGCGCTAAAAACAAAATTTTTGCGTCTTCAGGTTTTCGACATTTTGCGTTTCCTGCTGCGGTAACGTTTTGCAAAAACGCGTATCTCAAAGAATATTGTATGTATGCCTGTAGAATAAACATGCACAAACAGCTCTTAATTTGCGCGTATTTGTAACAAAATTAGATTTTAAAAAATATTTATATTTTTCAAGTAATCGTGGTTTTTCCAAAAATCGAAAAAAAACATAGCGCTTAAATAAAAAAAATATGTATGGTTACCGAAAACTGAATTCGGTCTTTCTTAGTCCGTATGTTTACTATAAAAAAAAATTCAAAAGCATCCATACAAGCGTTTTTGAATAATTTAAATTAAAGTAAAAAAAAGGCTTAATAACTTTGACATTACTGTCTCAACCTAAGATGTTTAGGTGTTAACCAATAATAAGTGAGCTTAGTCAAGACAGACACATGCGACAGAGCAGCACATCAAGCCATTACTGGTAATGGTTTTATGCATACTTCTCCCAATGGTTGCGCTCTTGCGAATGATAATGTTTCCCCTCCTACTTTGGATTTCAATATCATTGAATTATATCTGACTACAATTATTGATTACATCTTCAAGCAAGGAGACCATTTCTTACCGCCCAACGTTGCATCTCAACTCAATCAACTGTATAATTTACTATATCAACATGGACTAGATTGTTCAGTGGAATTGCAGAAGCATTCGTCATAAAAACATGAAATTATTAACTTACTTAATTCACACAAACCTATCGCTTCGGCCATTGTGGAGACGTGGCTTGTCCTGGGATCTCGGTTTTCCATTATGTTGGATATGTTGCTCTCCGTGATGACAGAAGTGATGGATATGGAGGCTCGGCCCTCCTTATTAAATCTTCTCACACTTACTCTCACCTACCCTTACCCGCCCCATCAAGCAACTTTAATGCTATAGCTGCAAAGGTGGATGGTATCACAATAGTATCTTTGTATTTTCCTCACCCTCATGTCTCAATAATTGCAGAGTTAAATTCTATCTTTTCTTGTTTATCTCCCCCCTTTCTTATTTGAGGAGATTTTAACTGCTCTCACACCATCTTGGGTGGCAGTGGGTAAGACTCTTTTGCTCTGGAATTAGTCGATTTTTTAGATTCCTTAAATATTTGTATTCTAAATGATGGATCCCCTACCCGCAGAACATCTCCCACTCAGTGCCCCAGCGCAGTTAACCTGTCCTTTTGCTATCCTAATATGGCGTCACTTCTTTCATGGCGAACACTACAAAATTCTTATAGTAGTGACAATCTCCCTATCATCATATCTAAACCCAATTCTAATATTACTCAACCACAACTTCCTCCACCTTAAGTATAGGTTGGCTTGTGCTGATTGGGATTCATTTTCAAGAGCTTCAGGCCAGTATGTATCCCTCCTCCCTCCAATTCAGAATAACAACATCGATATAACCTATCAACAGTTTACCTCTGCTCTGATTACCGCAGTTGATGCTCATATCCCGGTTAAAAACATTAATAATGGCAGAATATATTCTCCTCCCTGGTGGGACTTAGAATGCACTGCCCTAGTCCGACAACGAAAACAAGCTGAACGTATGTATTTAATTGCTCTTCTATGACATTAGAAAACTTTATCCTACAAGCACATCAGTGTAAAGTTTAAGCGTTTGTGCTCTAAAAAGAAAAAGCAAGGGTGGGTCATATTTTGTGAAAGTCTGTTGTGAAGACGAGGGTTATGTGGCACTAGGTTACATAGTGATAAAATAAAAGACGTGCTGCGAGTTTGGTGTAAAACCATATACTGCTCGAACAAAGTACATGACACGTTTATTAGTACATAGTTACATACATATTACATAGGTAGGGATTACATCATCTACATCACACGCTCCACCAAAATATAAATGAAAAAAATGACAATTTCATTTTTTTTATATAATATAATTATTACAATCGAAATATATGTTTTTTTATACATATCATTAGAATATCTCAATATTATTGTAGAGTAATATACGTCTAAAACAAATAATTGATTTTCTTAACAGGGTGCTATCTTATTCTAACACAAACATTCTTACTCTTGAAAATAACAAGTAGTAAGTATATTTTAAAAAAAAATGTTTAAAAGTTTTGACACAAAAAGAAAAACCATAGAAAATTTGATATATGTGTAGAGACCTTTACTACTTTTTAACTTAGTTCTATTTTTGTGAACTACATTTTCTTTACAGTTTTCTAAAATTAGGCTCTTCGTCTCTTATGACGGTATACGGACCCTTATACAATGGGTCTAACCAGAGATTAGTAAATATTGTCTTTGGTCTAACTTAGTATCCTTACATTCATTTTTAATTAATATTAAATCACCTCGTTTATATGTTATTGGATTAAGATAATTATCATACTTTTTGTTTTCGAGTGAATTTAGATTGGTTTAAGTTGTTTTTAGCATCATACTGAGGTTTTTTTGATTCAGTACTTTCATTTCAGACGGATAATTTGAATGATTATACAATGGGGTTAATGTATGATTTAGGTTAGGTACTTGGAATGTTGCAAAGCTTTCCAAACACAAGCTCATAAGGAGTGTATCGTGTTTCTGAGTGTACGGTGGTAATGAATGCGAAACACCAATATGGTAACCATGTACTCCAATCGCTCATATTGTTTTTTGTTTAAATTCCTAAGTATGCTATTAAACTTTTGTGAGAATTTTCTAAAGATCCTAAGCTTTAATGATGATAAGAAGTCGAGTTTAATATTGAGTAATTTACGAACCTGTTGCATCGTAATAGATAAGAAATCGGTGCCACGATCGGTGATTATCTCCCGAGGTATGCCATATCGTAGCATAAAATTATTAACTAGGGATGAAGCTACGTTATCTCTATGTTTTGATGTAAGAGGATACGCTTCTACGTACTTCGTAATATTAAGATCGCATTGAATCGTTAATATGTAACTATACCTAGAATAATCTTTAGGCAAAGGTCCGACTAAATCTAAAAATATCCTTTCAAACGCCGAGTTTCCACTGTTCGTAATTACCATTGGTTCTTTAATATTTTTATAATATTT
>NJDC01003611.1:158834-177701 GCA_002245475.1 Calephelis virginiensis
ACAACAGATAAATTACATAGTAAGGCAATGCATACATTGTGTACTTATATTTCTAATCAAAAAAGTGTTTCATATGTTTATTGTATTGTAGTAAAAAGCCAGTCATCATTCCTATCAAAGTAGTCAAATAAAAAAATGCCAAGTTTTATAGTGATAGGATAGGAATACGAACTTGCTAAAACCGTGTCAACATTGTTGCATTTGTTAGTACTTTGAAAGTAGTGTACATACGGGGGTCAGATATTTTATTTGCTTACTGTATATCAGTGTACAACAAAAAAAGGTACGCATGTGTGCTCACGCACACAACGCTAAATTATTTCCTTCATAAAACGTTTGGAGCGCTAGTGAACGTGATTCCACGTTTCCGAGAGAGATGGCTCTCTTTTCCTGTATACTTGTATAGGTATATTCAGGTATATTATTAGGTATTTATTTACTCTTTGATGAAGTTAAATTCTGCGGTTAAATGCAGTTAAATGGGTTAAATTAAAATGAGTTTTAGATGTCAGAATATATAATTTAGATAAATTAAATATAATTAATATATTGTGTTTATAATTATTATATTATGAAATTTCGTAATTTACCATTCTCTAGATTTTCCCTATATATTAGTGTAAGTTTATTGTTAAATTCTTTGGAATTGTATTTTGTTCTGGTTTTACTCTAATTTTATGGTCCTTGTTATAGTGTCAAAGATATCTTAATACACAAAAGTTTAGAAGAATACGATCAGCTAAAGATATGGAATTAAAAAGTCGCGATAATCCAATTGTTCTTAAACTTGATACGCCAGAATTTCATAACATATTTACTCAAGAAGTAATGGATTTAAAGAAATTATTTGACAAATATCAGTATGAGATTAGAATAGCCGGCGGAGCTGTAAGGTATGGATATAATTAAAGTATTTACTAAATCCTAATATAAAGTCCACAAAAAAATATTTAAATGTATAATATATTAAAGGTATGTACTCCAGAAGAATATATTTTTTGGAATCCTAGGCTGTCACATTCTGAACTATTTGACCAATTTTTACCATATTTTCTCTAAATGCTGTTATACAATCATTGCCACCTTTTTATTAGGTTCCCTTAATGAGTGCATTGTATTCTAAAATTAAATTATTTTACTTGAAATTAATACAATTGGAGCAATGAAAAATGAAGCAGGTTGTTTAGTTCATTCTAAAAGGGAAAATTTGCAATGAACACCTTCTTTTCCAGTCCCAATCAAATATTACATTTAAACTAGCCTAGTAGAGCAAAGATATCAACAATTGAAATAAAACAAAAGCCATTATAAGTTTTCGGAAATTAACTTTAGTTTATTTTTAATTTAGAAATCTCTGTAGGAAATCTGGAAAATAAACTGCCTTATAAGCCAAATTAACATCATGCTACAAAATAGTCTAATTTTTATTTGATTTATTATTTTAGAGATCTTCTGTTGGGTCTACAACCAAAAGATCTAGATTTTGCCACAACAGCTACACCTCAAGAAATGAAAGATATGTTCACTTGTGAAAATATAAGAATGATAAACATGAGTGGTGAAAAACATGGAACCATTACACCAAGAATTAATGACAAGGAAAACTTTGAAGTTACAACCCTAAGGATAGATGTACTCACAGACGGAAGGCATGCAGAAGTTGAGTATACCAAAGATTGGAAACTTGATGCTAACAGAAGAGATCTTACTATTAATTCAATGTTTTTAGGTATTGCTTTTATCTGTATTTTTTTTATTATCTTTCAATCCTTTATTTGTTTTGCAAATGTGTACATCTGTTTTAAAAACACATCATGATCTTAACATGTTAATTATAAAAAAGATAGTTCTTATTATTTCCAGTAACTCAAATTTGCCTGAATGTATGTTGAAGTAATAATATATGGATTTAAAGAATATAAGTTTATTACACTCAAAATATCAATTGCATATAATGTGTCTCATGTGTCAACAAGTTTTTGTTAAACCAAATCCTTAACATACTCAGTAGTAACACGCAACATTGTTAATACAGTGTTTATCCTAAATGATACACATGATGCTGAAACTTAATGTATTACGGACATGCGTACGATTATGATTTTTAACCTTTAATGAAAATAGTCATATTAGAAGTTTGATATATCTGTGCGTAAGTGGCTTCATAACTCCTAAAGGATGCACCAATTTTAATGTAGTTTTTGTTTGAAGGCTGGTTTGATTGAGATTGTCCTTTGCTACACTGTGCTTTTTACTACTGTTGACTAAAATAAATAAAACAATGCTGGGAGTATGGCTCATTCGAAGATGAGTGATCTAATCTTTGATACAACTCATTGATTCAGTTCCACTCAAGAAAGTGAATGTTAGCAAAATAATATTAATGACTATTCCTTATTAACTGCTTTCATACATTCAATGAGATACTGACTTATGTCTACATTTTCCCTCTTGATTTTGTATTTTCAGTAAGATGAACATTTTTAATAATATTTAAAAGAATAGTGGGTTGAGAAAGGTCATCTGTTGCACTTGCTCTTTTAATTTTTTTCAGTAATTTTTCTACTTTGTGGCTTATGATATAAAGATAGCTGTTTATTATAGTTCAATGTGTGAGTTGGTTGTATAAGGGTGAAAAAAGATTAAAATTGACGTTATGGTACAAAATTAATTAATGATATGTCACAAAACTGCTAAGTAACAGTTAGGGAATGCAATCTTGGACCAAGAAAGACTATTTAAGATCTTGGCGTCTTTTTTCTTAATCAAGATAATATATCAGTTTGAGATTCAGGTTGAGATTTTGGTAGCGATTCAAGATTTTCGGAATTTTCGAGATTGACCAGAATAATTAAAAAATATGCGTTTTTTTGTATGAAATACTGCAATATGATTTTTTTTATACTTTAATATTATGTCATATAATTGAGTATATTTTTCAAATTAAACAACATTGAACACAATAATCGACGTTTATTTTAAAAATGAACGAAAAACAAATAAATGCAATAATACAATGAAATCAAAAATTAAAACCTATAAACAAACAAACATAAACATTCCTGGACAAGTTACACAAATTGAATCTAACCCCAAAGTAAGCAAATTATATGCTTGTGTTATGGGTGTTAGTCAACGATTCTAATACATAAAAATACTTACATACCTAGATACCAGAATAAATTTAATAAACACCCAGACCCGGAAATGCAGACATCTAAATGTTCATCACACAAATGCCTGCCCCTGTCGGGAATCGAACCCGAGCCTCGCGGTTGGTCTTTTTAGTTAGGCGTGTACGCTAGCCACTCAACCAACGAGGCGGTCAAACCTATAATTTACGTAATTTAATGAACAACAAAAAATATTCGCCTATCCTATATTTAATTATCGCCTCTGTGGTCTAGAGGTCCAGGTGTTGGTTTTGACTGCATGTGGTCCCGGGTTCGATTTCCGGGTCGGGCAACAAAAAGATAATTTGGTTTTTCCAATTTTCTAATAAAAAAATGTTGCCTAAGATTGGGCATGTGCCCGGTTGCCGATAGTCTTGCTACCTATCACATTGTGGGACTTAGTGTCTTCAGCTAGTCGTGGGTGCCCTGGTTGTGCCTCTGCCTACCTCTTCGAGGATATAGGCGTGAAGATACAAAAAAAAATCACGTATGATACTTTACGCGCGCTCAATCTGAAAATCTCGAAATCTTGTTACAATCTTGGACTGTTTTGTCAAGATCGCGAACAGGATTTCGGAATTCAAGATTGATGGCTTTCAAGATTGAATCTTGGAAAATCTCACAAGATCTTGGAGGAATCAAGATCAAGATTGCATTCCCTAGTAACAGTATTGCAAAAGTATTCTGCAATAAGGTTGTTTACAGACATCATGGTATGAAAACTCAAAGTAGTATTAAAACATTCCTGATTTAAGGGCTTATAGTAGGCCCCCTGTTTAATGATACAGTATAATCCTATCGCCTGTGTTAACGAATTTGACTTCTTGAGTTAAATAGAAAATTTTGTATTTCCAATTTTCTAATAAAGAAAAAGTTGGATTGGATAAACGTCCGGTTGGCGATAGGTTTGTCACCTATTACTTTGTAGGACTTAGTGTCTTCGGCTAGTTATAGATGCACTGGTTTTCCCTCTGCATACCCCTTGGGAGATATGGGCGTGAAGATACTATACTAAATGCACAAGATATATATATTCATCTCCCAAAAAATTGTATATATACCCTAGCAAACATCCAAGAGTCTGAAAGTTGCAAACCCTACTTCAAAAATCTTCAAAAACTTTACCTTCAATGTATTATATATTACAAGCTTGTACATTTGCCAGAAAATATTCAAATTTATTTAAAAAGCAAGCAGACAATCCTGGACGCTACAAAGTTAGAAACAAATTTAAACATAATTTAGAATTACCCCCGTCAAAATTAAAAATACATGGTTCCGGGCCTTATGTTATGAACCATAAATACTCACAATAAACTACCCAATGAAAAAAATCAGAGATGAATGACCTAAGATTTTCAAAAAAATGTTTGATAGAAAAAAGTTACTATACTTTGAATGTTACTATACTTATTGGGTCATTTTAAAAGTGTAATCTAAAATGGATCGGTCAGCTTTAATTTGCAAAACCCTAAGAGGGTACATAATATGTCCTCCAAACAACTATTGGGAATAATGTGTAATACCTTTTTTATGACATATGAAGCAATTAATGATTGATTGATTGACTACTATTACAATATGACCTGCTATTTTGTAGGTTTTGATGGTTCTGTGTATGACTACTTTTTTGGATATGAAGATTTGCAAAATAGAAGAGTAGCTTTTGTTGGTGATGCTGATGTCAGAATAAAGGAAGATTATCTTCGTATTATGAGATATTTTCGCTTTTATGGCAAAATAGCAGAAAAGCCAGATAATCACGAGTCCACCACTCTGGAAATAATACAGAACAACGCTGAAGGACTTCAAAATGTGTCTGGTGAAAGAATTTGGGTAGAGCTAAAAAAGACATTGCAAGGAAATTTTGCAGGACAACTATTGGAGACAATGCTCAAATTGGATATTGGAAAATATATTGGTGAGTGAGTCTACACCATCTGAGCTGCAAAAACTTGTCACAGTGATGGAAGGCGATTGTAAAGAAAGATTGTAATTTGAATGCGATGAAAATCAAAGTAATGGTGTTTAAAAGAGACATAGTCTGAACGAATGTTAGAGTTTTAGTTGATGATGTATTGTTGGAGCAAGTGAATGAAATTGCATATCTTGGTTGGTTGGTGCTTTTAGCAAGGATGGAGAGTGTATGCAAGGAATCGTGTGAATGGAGCGTTGGGTAAGCTATTTCAAAGCGAGGTTTTGAGTCAAAATGCCTAGAATAGATTTGCTTAATTTTTTGCTTATCCCAACGCTGTTGTATGGAAGGGAGAGTTGGGTATGTCAGAAAGAGCATGAAAGTAGGATAAATGTAGTCGAAATCAAAGCTCTACGGAAAATCTGTGGTGTAACGCTCGCTGACCGCATTCGTAACAGTGAGATCCGGGAAAGAGTAGTATTGAAAGAAAGGTGTTGGTGTTAAAATGAGAAAGGGCATGTTCCGCTGGTGTGGAAGGAATGAAAGATTGACAAAACAGATATACAATGCGAATGTGGTTGGATGTAGGTACCCAGGGACACCAAGGTTGACATTCCACGATCAGATTGCTCAGATATTATCGGAGGGTGGTGTCAACAGTCTCCGAAACCGGCGTGTTTGAATGAAAAAGGTAATGTGAATGAATGTGAAGGAAGCCAGACAAATTTGTCAGGATCGTGAGGTTTGGCACTCGACACTCGATACCCCGTAAAGGACTTGGCGTTAAAATATATATGTATGTATATATGTTAGTAATAATATTCGTTTTAGGATGAAACCTAGTAGCTTTCTATATTATGGGGCTCCGTCAATTTAATGATAGGTAGCCTAAATTGTCTTTTAGCGATTGTAGACGGGTGTCACGAAGTGGTAATTAAAGAAATTAAGTGGTGAATAATAGAAGTCGGCTGGTGCCATTTGGTGGTTGCTCGAGTATTTGGTCAAAAACTCGTTCCCAATGATAGCGTTGTGTGTAGGCGCATTGTCCTGGTGCAATATCCAAGAATTTTCTTTCCACAAATCTATCCTTTTCGTCGAATTTACTCTCTCAAACGCTCAAGTAATATTAATTATTTACCGCTTGACCTTCCGGCAAGAATTCCGAGCACGCACAGCAGTCCGCGACAGTCCAAGTCAAAGAAAACACTCAACATGGCTTTGACTTTTGATCGAGTATTGCGTGTTTTTACGGTTTCGGTTCAGTTGGAAGGCGCCACTCCGAAGTTTGTTGACTAGTTTGCATGTCAAACTCGTAAACCCACGTTGTTGTAACTGGTGAAGTTACCAGTGACAATGCGTTTCTTGAATGTTGGATTTTTGAAACTAGCCGAGCGGCAACGTGTTTTATACCTAAATGAATATTATTAAAATGATACGGATCGACTCTTGAGATACAGAAAGTTTGGCGGCTATCTCTCTCAAAGTTAAATGACAATTTTCAGTCACTGTTTCGTTCAATTTTGCTTTGATGTGTTAACTCCAGTTGCAGACGTTGATGGCCTACCAGAGCGAGGCAAATCTTCCATCGCTCAAAGTCGATTCACCGTAAGCCTTCTGTAATATTTTCATTGACTCAGAACACTGGCGATGCTAAATTTATGGCACACTCTTTGTTCGATGTTATTGTCTGTTATGGGATTCGCAATAAACACTAAATATAATTCACGCTTACATATTACTATATTCACGGCAATTCTCTAACAGGGTAGGCAGAGAGTATCGAGTGCCAAACTTCACGATCCTGACAAACCTGTCTGGTTCTGTCACATTCATTACTCTTTTCATAAAAACACGCCAGTTTCGTACTCTTGACACCACCTTCGGATATAACACGATCAATTTGATCGTAGGATGCCTAGGTCTTCCCGGGTACTTACATCTATTCACTTTCGCAATGTATATCGTTTTTTCAATCTTTAATCTGTTATTCGTTGCACATGAGAAACTAGCGGAGCATGCCCTTTCTCATTTTAATTACCAACACCTCCCTTTAATCCTATTCTTTTTCGGATCTCACTGTTACGAATGCTGTCAGCGAACGTTACACTACAGATTTTCAGTAGCGCTCTCATTTCGATCGCATTTATTCTACTTTCATGTTTTTTCAGACATACCCAACTCTCGTTTCCCTACAACAATGTAAGGATAAGCTCAGAACTATGCTAAGCAAGTTTAGCTCTTAGACTGCAATGTATTTAATATTACAGATGGAACTCAAACTCAAAGCAGTTGTGCTAATCTAACAACAATAAAAAACAAATTGAATTTGGAACCTTATACAAATAAAATAATCCATTCCCAATACTGTTTTGACTGATTGGTACCTAGATCACGTGGTTGTAAACTTTTCCATTTCATTTTAATTCTAAAACATAAAAACGTCTCAACATCGTCACCAAAACCATCTTAGCATGACATCGTTACGACACAGTTGTGATATAAACACGACACCCTCACAAAACAGTCATGACATTGTTACCACCACCGTTAGTTGCGCGAAACAGTCACGAAATTGTTACAAACTCCGTCATCAAAACCATCACAGTACGACATCGTCACCTGCATTGTTACGACGAAGTCGCGACGTCATCACGACACCGTCAAGACAGTCATGACATCGTTTCTCCGTCACTATCAAGACATCGTCACAATGTCGCCAAGAATCCATTACAACACCATCACATTATCATCAACTCCATCACCGTCATGATATCACCAACACCATCGGAGTTGCGACACCGTTACGAAATCGTCACTACATCATCTTCACCGTCACGACATTCGTGTCGACACAGTCACGACATTATCACGATACAGTTATGATATCATCAACGTGACACTTTCATGACATCGTTACGATACTGACACGACATTGTCGCCAATGATATCATTGTAGCCGTCACTATTAATATCATTAATTATCGTAGTCTTTGTCATTATTGTTGTATCTTCACGCCCATATATCCTTAAAAGTAGGCAGAGGCAAAACCAGCGCAATCACGACTAACCAAGTCCACAAGTCCCATAATGTGATACGTGGTATGCCTATCGCCCACCGGGCACAAATCCAATCCCAGGCAACTTTATTTTTATTAGAAAATGCAAACTAGACATTATTACTGTTTTGTTTTTAACTAAGTTCAGTACAATAGATTTCTTTTTTGCCTGTTACTCAAACACGATGTACAATATAAAGTTATAAAAAAAACGTATTTGTAATGCTTAAATCAAGCCCTTTCATTTGATACCTCAAATGAAATAATTGTCACAAGATTTATTTTTCGATCCCTCCTTTAAGTACACCTAGCACCGTTACTCCCCACCTGATTTGGCTCATGTTGAGATCTAAAAACTGTATTAAGCATATTTACCCACCTACCGAATTTCTTGAAGATTGGATCAAAACTGCTCAAGTTATCCTCGAACAAACTTACAAACACACAAGCATACAACTGCAACCCCATCTGAGTTCTGAATGCAACTCTCGCTTTCTTCGCCTAGTCAATAATGTTGTCTCGGTTGCTGAGCATTTTGCTCGTCCACAAGTTCTGTGAAGTTGTAAAAACAGCGAGGTTGAGTTGGGTTAACATATTAGTAATTAAAAGTCACTGAGTAGTGTTTTTTTATGTTTAAAAAAATGTACGGCATTATATTACAGGATTACCTGATGTAGATCTTAATGAACTGAAGGATCTGTCAAAAAGGAGTGGCCATTTACAGCTGCACCCCATGAGTTATTTAGTTTCATTATTAAAAGATTTGGATGCAGTAACATTACTTCATCTGAGATTAAAATTTTCTCGGTATGAGCGAGATATGGCATACTATATTGTAGAACACAGAGGAATAAAGATGGATCGGCGGCCACTTTTGTAAGTTATAAAATTGTGTAGTTTTTTAGTTTTTAGTCGACTCCAAAATAGAAGGTTCTCAATTTGACTGTATGTTTGTCACGCGATTACTCGGCCAATAGCCAACCGATTTGATGGTTCGTATTTAGAAAGATAGGTCAAGATTTCGAGATGGTCTCATATTAATTTTGTTATGATCCGACTAGTGCGTGTGCATGTCATAGTTATGCACAAAAATGTATGCATAAGTATGACCAGAGATTTTATATATATTGTCTTTGGTATGACATAAGAAATGTCTACTTATGCATACATTTTTGTCAATGATTAGGTCGTCAACTTAAGTGAAAAATGTCTGCATTATTAAGTGTATCTCAAAATCTAGTCGTGGGATGTCGCTAAAATTTATGTGGGACCATTTCGGAACCATATGTTGTCATTAGAAAAAAAATATATTATCAAATCGCGATGTGGTATCAAATGAAATGGTTGGAGTTGGTTTTCGCAGTTTACTGCGAGTGACTATTACTTTGATCATTTCGTTAAAATGATTTTTGCTGAATGTATTTCTACATTTACCATATCGACACAAGTTAATGCCAGCCACAGAGCTTATTATCAAGAAAATTTCCCGGCTAGGCTAGGCTCCAGACCATAATCGACAATAAGTAAGAACTGAATTTAAATTTTATTAGTAAGTATAACAGTTAGTTAGTAAAGCACTAAAAACTTTCAGCAGAACTGTAAACTAAACACAGGCTTAAAGACAGTCACGCATAATGTGCATGTAGATTTTTATAATAAAATTGTATACTAAATCAGTGATCAAATGAATTAACCCTTCTATTGATTTATTAAGCTGTCAAAAGCAGCGGTTTTCTTTTAGTTGTTACACTAATAAATGAAAAATTTATTGTTATTATTATATTACATTTGAACACTTATTTTACGAGACCTTAGGTACCTTTAACTAATGTCTTAATCTGAAAAAATCCATACCAACTCCACTTCCATAACAAGCACTGTATTAATGAATTATCGTGTATTATCGCCTCTGTGGTCTAGCGGTTCAGTTGTTGGATGAGGTCCCGAGTTCGAATCCCGGGTCGGGAAACTAAAAGAAAATTGGGTTTTCCAATTTTCTAATAAAAAATGTTGCTCGGGATAGGACATTTGCCCGGTTGGCGATAGGCTTGCCACCTATCACATATTAGGACTTGTCTTCGGCTAGTCAAGGGTGCCCTGGTTGTGCCTCTGCCTACCTCTTCGGGGATATGGGCGTGAAGATACTTTTTTCTTTTATCGTGTATTAACATCTAAAATTTTGAAAATAATGGTGAAGATCGTAACATTTCTTTTTCAGACCATATGAAAAGTTAGTGCTTCATTCTAAAATGAAACATAATGATACAGTTGATTATGTAACTGAAGTTTTAAAATACAATGGCGATGAAAAATTGTTAGAAGACTTCAGAAATTGGGAAATACCAAAGTTCCCATTGAATGGTAAAATACTTAAAGAAAATGGTGTGCCTCCAGGTAAACTATACGCTCCGATCATGAGTAAACTTAAAGAGCATTGGATAGATAAGGATTACAATTGTTCTAAAGAAGATCTCGTAAAACTTTTGCCAATTTTTATAGAAGAGTGCCAGGAAAATACAACAAAAACGTAGCAGGACTATAATATTTATTGTTTAAATAAATACAATTACATCATAACATTTTGTGTCTTTATAAATAAATTATCTAGTCTAAATAATGCTTACGAGGTTTTATCTAAAAATATATTATAGTTTATATAAATATATATTTTCATACCAAATCAGTTGCGGGGTTGGCAGAGTATCGAGTGGCAAGTATGATTTCTACAGCCCTGCCTAGCACTATTTCACTAACTTTAAAAAAACTGACGAGGGTTTGGGCGTCAGTGTATTTGCCGAACTCAAGTACTCATTTGCAAGGCTTTGTTTCCAATTATATATTCTACTAGCAGCCCCGCCCGGCTTCGCATGGGTATAAAATATACATACAAACCTTCCTCTTCAATCCTATGTGTTAATCCAAGTTAACCTCTATGTGTGTACCAAATTTCATGAAAATTGGTTCGGCAGTTTTTGCGTGAAGGAGTAACAAGCAAACAGACAAACTTTTGCATTTATAATATTAATAGGATTTAAAAGGTGAAATGACTAGCTGTTTGCAAGCGACTAGGTCAGCTTACAATACTTACGATTTTCATACAAACTTTCAACCCCTATTAAGTTTTTCGGGGGTTGTTTTTTTTTAAAAATAGCCTATGTTTGTACTCGGATCTTTAGCTGTATGCATATATTTCATCAAAATCGGTTTAGAGGTAAAAACGTGTAAGAGCAACAGGCAGACAGACTTTTGCATTTATGACATTAGTATGGATTGTCTATTTCTCTTGGTCATCGCATCACACGCTAATTATTTCTTTTTTGTTATGTTAATGATTATAAGCAGAAGGTTCTTATGTAAGAAAAATATGATCAAGTTGAGTGAGACATTACAAAATTTAAGAATTCAATATTCATAGTCTATCGGGCCAGCAAGTCTCAAATAAAAAAAGTTATACAGTGTTTTTCATAAAAGGTTTAAATATGTATTTAATACATTGGCGTTACGTTGCTGATTTGGGTGGAGTGTATGGTTCATATTTGTCACAGCCGTCATCTTCATCTTTATGTTCCACAAAACACCTCTTGCAGAACAAATATCTGCAACCCAAGCAGCGCATTTTTGCATCTTCATTACAAATTTCACAAAATGGTAATTCATCAATTCTTGTTTCATCTAAGAATTCATTTTCTAAGACAGCTTCCTTTTTAGCCTGGAACATGTATAAAGAGTGATTTTAAATTATTAGGCTAATGAGAACTTGTGAATAATATGGGTGAGTATACATATGTGCGACCGTTTAAAGTTATACTTGGTTATGGCAATATTAAAAGATAATTTAAAGAGTCGATAACGAATAATATATAAATCGCTCTTATATGCATTTAAAACACGAGTATGCATTTAAAGCAGGTAACTTCATGATGTTACTTTTGTGTTACAAATGCGCCTGCATCTTAAAATTTCACTGTCATAATTTTTTACCACGCGCCTAAAAAGTGCCTATAACTTCAACAAAACTTTTTAAGTACTTAATTATATTTTTTTTATTTATTCACAATCAGCTTAGATTTTGACCTTCTGTAGAGATTGTCTAAGCTGAAATGACAAACCCTACGACTTAGTTAGTTTATATAAAAGTGTTGGAGCGAAAATTAATAATGACAACTGTGTTTATTTTTTTGAGAATTAAAATTGTATGTGTACAATAATAACTCGCAACCCGCACGCCGACACACCCCAAAGCTCTTTATTTATGGTAATACTGTTATACGAGGATGGATTGAAAAGTATTCGGCCAAACCAAAAATAATTAACACATACTAAATCAGTTATATTTTAATTTTTTACATAATCACCATCAAGTTCGCTTTCTCCCATTCAAATCATTCAGACCGTTAAAAAAAAATCGTCTTTAGAGTCAAAATATGCGTCGCGTCTTCTGCTGTTTTGACCTAGTCGTTTGTCGAAAATCTTCGACCTCCCAAGTGCTTTTTTAGGTTAGGGAACAGAAAGAAGTCTGATGTTGCCAGATATCAGATGAATAAGGGAAAAGTGGTTAAAGTTCAAAGTCACAATTGTGGATTTCAGCCATTGTGGATGTGTATAGACGTGAGAATACCGGCGTTGACTTTATGAAACAGGACTTTTCATCTGAGCATTCCTGGACGTTTTTCTTTTATTTCCTCTCGTAAACGGCGTAGTAAGACACAATAGTAATCAGAGTTTATAGTCTGACTCCTTTCAAGATAATCAATCATAATTACTCCCTTCGAGGCCAAGAACACTGAACCCTTTACCTTATGAGGTCTTTTCCACTGTTTTGATTGTTGATTAGTTTCTGGCGTACAGTAATGTTTAGTCCTTTGTAACAAAACGATTCAAAAAATCATCTGCATGGGCTTCAAATAACTGCTATTGACCTGAAAAAGTCAATTGCATTTTTTTTGTGCAACTGAAAGCAGTCGCGGAACTCACCTCACAGACACTTTGTGAAAACCCAATCTATAATAGATACCTATAACCTCTGCTGTCTTTCTCAGTTTTAATCTGCGTTCTCCCATAATAGATTTTTTTTAAATATTTTCGTCAGTAGTGGACGTCGCAGATCTTCCAGCTCGGGGTTCATCTTTCACACTCTCTCTGCCACGCTTGAATTCTGCTAATAATTTTTTGACGGATGAATAAGACATAGCAGAATCCTCTAATGTACTGACCATATCATCATGGATGGCTTTCGGTGATAGCTCCTTCTTATGGTGGTACTAAATGACGTTGCTCGCTTTGCTCCATTTGCAGAAAGTATGTCTGAGTGCTTTGTTTAAAACAATATAAAATCACAACTATTATTGCACACGTTTCGAACTTCACACAATTAATTACTCTGTACTGAACTAAATAATGTGGGTAGATTTGATTTTTAGAATTGAATGAATCTGTGTTAGGCTTACTGTTACTACTTACTTATACTACTTTTCAATCCACCCACGAATTGTATATTTTTGGTAAGTGTAAAGTAATTCAAGGGCTAAAAATAAGAATTTTAACTTTTGTTGGAATTTATAGTTATTTTACAAATATAATTATATTAAGTAAGTATCTTCACGCCCATATTCCCGAAGTGGAAGGCAGAGGCACAACCAGGGCACCAACGACTAGCCGAAAACACTAACCACTAGGGATCCACTGCTTTATACACACTTTTTTGTAGTTAACACTTGTACTTATCCACTATACACTTTAAATAATAATAATTGGATGACATCTAACCAAATAAGTATTGAACATTAAACTAAAACAGTATTTTTATCTTCAGTTTCAAAGCCCTGATGTTGCTGTAAACAGTGAAACCGGTTGGCCAGAGTAACGAAAAGTATTAAATAAAGTGTATAGTGGATAAGTACAAGTGTTAACTACAAAAAAGTGTCTATACAATGGAATTCCACCAAGTGCCGACGATAGCAAGTATATATTCTATCCACTGCTTTACTTATTCCTGCCATTATTAATGACTTGGTCATGTTTCGGTCCGGAGGGTAGGGATGCTGGTGAACTTGCACAATAGGTCTGAAATCCCAGCCGCAGGACAGCGTGCTTGTTCGCTGACCTATCACATATAAAAAGTTCGTTTTTTTTTAATTCAAGACTATGGATGGGTACCAATGTCAATGTGCATCAGCTTGCTGATTCCGAATTTGACATCCATTTCAAAGATGGTCGCCAATTTGAAAACAATCATAGTTAACTCCGAATTTAGAAGTTTTGAAATAAGTGTTTACAAAAAATTTATACCTTCTCAATAATTTTTTTAATAGTTTCTTTGTCGTCCAACTCATCAAATATCATTTTTGTTTTTGGATTTTGCGTTTGTACAGTTCCAGAACTAGAGGCCCCTTTAAGTTTTTGAAGCCTTGCCTCTATATCACTAACTAATCCATCAAATTCTTCTTTGTACTTAGTATTGATACTTTCTTGTTCCAAGTACTGCTTCATGAGATCATTAACTTGTTCTTCTTCAGACCTCAAGTCTGGTGTTATTGTGACTGGCTGAATAAAAAAATTATACTAAATAATATGCACATGAACCTTGACAAGTTTATTACTTGTTTAATAATTTGCTAAGCATATCCAAAATTCGTGTGATAGTTTAAAAGGCATATAAGTACATATTTTAAATTAAACTAATTATTTTACTTGTTAATATTTTAATAAATGATAATACAGTTGATATTAATATAAAAATATTTTTTGGTAATATTTCACATTAGATGATGTTTAACATTAATAAACACAAACGGAAATAATGATATTGCCTTTACCTTACTTCTAATAGAAGTTACAGGAACACCTTTAATATTTGCTAACCTAAGTTCTAGTTCGGCATCTGAACTTGAAGGGACATCACCTTTCAATTTTTGTAAACGATCCTGTATAGCTTCATTTGATGTAATATTATTTTTTTGTTTTTCTTGTTTTAATTTTGAAAGTCTATCCAGAATTTGTTTATCAACTGGATTATGTAAGTTAGTATTTGGACCTCTTACATGTTCATTTTTATTATCATCCTTAGCACCTATTCTCCTGAAAATATAAAAATCGATTTTAAACACATTAAAAACCGTAAATATTGGAAACTAGGCCGCTTTATAAGGATCGTAAAAACTTGGCACTTGAAGCTTTCTGCCTACCCCCAAGGGATTTGGGTATGTGTATAATAAAGTTAGGAATCTGAGTGTGTGGGCATGGAAGATATTATTCCAGAAAAACATGCTGGGAAAGGAAACGCTTGTGAAATCTAAACCTTTTTTGGGTTTGGAATTTACGCATTTACGCGGACTTATATACAATTTAAACTACGATGTGTTTTTATGCAATACCAGCGGCCCGCCCCGGCTTCGCAAGGTTATGAAAAATACATATAAATCTTCCTCTTCAATCACTTTATCTATGAAAAAAAACCGCATCAAAATCCGTTGCGTAGTTTTTAAAGAATTAAGCATACAAAAGGACATAGGGACAGAGGAAGCAACTTTGTTTTATACTATGTAGTGATATCTATCGCCACGAACTGAGACTTCGCGAGCAGACAATAGATATTTTTATGTTTCCAACATTCCATCATTGCTTTGATATGTTACCAAAATTTTAACGCAAAGCAATTGGATTAATGGCTGTGTTAAATAGTGCGTAAATAATGTAAAACACAGCCTTCTCTTGTTGCAGTCAGTTCAGACATGCAATCGATTTCTCAATCTTGTACTCGACCACACAAAAAAGACTGGTCTGTTAAAACACAAAAACCCGAGTGGACAAAACTTCTACTAACATATTATGATAGGTGATCATGGTCATTATGATGTGGCATACATTTTAAAATGGAGGAGGTTATTAATCCGTATATTTTTGTTCTTTTTTGCATATTTGTTTACTTAGTCAATAACCCTGACATACAAAAATCCGGGGTCTGATTATGTATCTCAGTTGCCAACTCAAAATGGATCTTGTTTTATATTTGCTATCTCCAGTGACCAAAAGAAATACAATAGAGATAGCAAACACAAATAACGTCATTTGACAGCTATTTGATGTACACTTTTCCATTTTCAATGTGAGTTGGTCACTGAGATACATAATCAGTCCCCTGGTACTCGTTAAATTAACAGCTGGAAAGCTGGAACGAATAGGTAATGAGTCATAGATAAATGTTTAAAAGTCAAATCCATCACGTCTAGTTTTCGAGGTACGAAGACTAACTAACCTTACCCTTACGCAAGGGTGTAGCTAGCATTCTGTTAAAAGGGGGGCAAAGAAAATCTTGAACTAAAAAGTATATTCACGCCCGTGTCCCCGAAGTCTTAGGCAGAGGCACAACCAGGGCACCCATAGGTGTTAGGAAATTTGAAAAAAAGGAAATCTCTTTTTGTTGAACGACCCTGGAATCGTACCCGGGACCTCATAAGTCAAGTCCAACGTCGGACCGATAGACCACAGAGGAAATCCTGGATTATATGGTTGAATTGACGGTTTTTATCCCATGACAGGTGAGGTACTAATTTAATAATGACCAGAAATAGCTAAACTTGACAAACATTCTGCCCAGTTCTTCACAAAATATTATTTTAAACATCTCTTCCATTGTCCTCCCTTATCATTCAAAGTCCGTTTTAAGCGGTTTCAGGTCATTCGGTCAGTTACGGTTCTATGTGAACGCTCTTCTAGGGTGCTCTACCCGTACCTGGATACGCCCATGCCCTTACGTACTTTTTTATTGGTTTGTTTTATTTATTACTCGTTTCTATTCGATAACCTTGATATCTCTATACGTATTTGAAAATTCAATATAAATACTGAACTAAACGGCCGTCGCAACCGCAAAAATGCACCAAATAAATTTAGCTACGTTTGAGAACAGTATATTGTTAAATCACAAGCAAAAATTGTTTCCGAAAAAGTGAGAAGTACATAATTACTTTATATTGGATGCGGAGACTGTATTTTCAAGTTAAGTGACGCAAAACTTTAAAAAAAAAGTATCTTCATGGCCATATCCGAAGAGGTAGGCAGGCACAACCAGGGCACCCACGATTAGCCGAAGACACTAAGTCCCATAATGTGATAGGTGGCAAATCTGCCTTCCTGTCCGGTAGCTCGTAAAAGGCGAGCATAGACTTACCGTCACTAACACCGTGACATCTGACTAGGTGGTATTTTCGCTACGACTCACCTGGATTGGTACCACCGCCTTACCTATTCCTGCCGCCATAATGTCATGACGTGTTCCGGTTTGGAGGGTAAGGTAGCCGGTAAACTTACGTTTGCTCGAGGCCTAACATCCCGGCCTTAGGTTGACAACGCACCATTTCCACCTTTGGTGTCTCTAGGCGGCGTGAATTTCTTACTATCAGGAAATCCGTCTGCTTGCTTGCCTTCTAATATCATACAAAAAAATGTAAAAAGCATTCGAAAACTGGAATTGTAGAATGTACTTAAAAATCATTTTCTTCATTCCCACTTCTCTTTCCACCGAATCTTGGTGCTATAAGTGATAAGCAGGGTGAGAGGATTCACCAAGTTGTAAAGAAGCTTGAAGAACAATTTCAAGGCCGTTGGGACACATCTATGCTAGGCGATTACTGCGCCAAAAATGAAACTATCCTTCAAAACACAAATGACAAAGTTAAAATTTAAAAGTACATTGTACATTTACAATTTATATAAATATTATACACAAGTTTAAATTTCATAACTGATTATTTGTATTTTTATAACTAAATGGTATAATATAAACTTGATTAATGTACATAAAAAATCTGGTGAATTTTTAATTTTTTTAAATTATGTTTGATTAATTATATTTTGAGTATAATTTGCCACATCCTCACGGAAAATGGAAAGAAAATATGTATACATTTTTACTAAACGACACAAATAAATAGGAAAACATGACATTTCAAAGCGGGTACTTAATTTTTGTTTAATTTAAAAGTGTTAGTAGTGGTGGTAGCATTCAGAGGTGGTTCCATATTTTTTTATGTGATAAGTTAGCATACAAGTACATGGGTTTCCAGATGATAAGAGACAACCGTAGCCTATAGACATTATAGCTGTTACAGGTGCGTCGCTGCCCAGCGGCCGGCATATTATGCCTATTGTGCAAGTCTACTGCCTACCATAATTTCCGGACCGGAACATGACGTAATCATGATGGCGGCAGGAATATTTAAGACAATGGGTCCCTACTCTGTGGAATGGATGGATTATTTAATGAGCTCTGACTTAATTCGTTGTCTGGTCGCGGCGGAGGGCGGTGGGAATGCTCGTTAGGCTTGTCACATTCTGCGTCAGTTAGAAAACTTCTTGCTACAACTGTGACACGGGCTCCATGGAATGAGCAAAATTAAAGGCTTATTCTACATCTGCTATAATAAATTTGCACAAAGTAATGCCGGATTCAATAAAAAAAGTAACGACACAGCCACAATATTGTCTTCATCTTGAGCGTCACGATGTCATCACCAAATACATCACCGTCGCAACACCGTCATCATTGCCTTTACCATCAATATCATTAATAATGTCTGTCATTGTTGCTGTTTTTAAATAAATTCAGTACAATAGATTACTTTTTGCCTAATATTCAAAAAGTATAAATAACAGAAAATAAAAAAAATAATTTAGTAGGTCTAAAATCTAAATCAAGCCCTTTAAAATTTGATACCACCAACAA
>NJDC01003612.1:0-11229 GCA_002245475.1 Calephelis virginiensis
CAGTGCCTCCACTTCTTAAACAGACCCCTAAACCGGCTAATAACCAAGTAGTGGTCAGTGTTAAGAGTTGGGCCTCTAAAGGCTCTCGTGTCTATTAAACACTTCCGAACGCGACTATCAACCAAAATCAAATCTATCATACTCATTTGATCGTTCCTTTTCCATGTATACGTATGCTGAAACATTGTGTTAGACACAAGAAGATTTCTTTCCACACTTAAATCTATAATATTCTTACCAGCATCATTCACTCTCTTATCACCATAGAGACCAAGAACGGCCTCATAACCGTCTCGTCGTGTCCCCACCCAACCATTCAAGTCACCACACATAATCACTTTTTCATTTCCTTCGACCATATCCAGAACGTCCCTTACAGAATCCCATAACTGTTCCAGGTCATGAGTCGCCGACGAGTTGACCGGCGCATAGGTTGCTACCACAAAAACTCGCATAACTTCTAGTTATATACGAACCCAGAGCAGTCTCGGACCAATCAAACCATACTCTTTCAGGCAAGAGGCTAAGCGAGACGATAAAATGATACCTACCCCAGCGCTGGCGTTATCGCTCTGTAATACACCAGACCAAAGAGCCAACCTGCCACCGGGGAGATCAAAAGTATCACTACCTTTTCGCTTAGTCTCCGTTACACACAGTAAATCCAGGCATCTCTCATCCATTACATCAATCAATTCATTCATCTTCGCTTCCATTACCCCTCTCACATTCCACGTGCCTATTTGACACTCTCCACTCCTCGATTCGCCTGTACGGGCCTGGCGTGATGGGTGGCGGCCCCATAGATTTAGTACATACTAAATCTATGGGCGGCCCCCATCGCCGCATCTGCCTGTTTTCGTACCGACGAGGGCGGATCGGTACGCGTCATTAAATACATAGGTAGGTAGGGACATTAAATGAATAGAAAGGAATAATATTTATTTACTTTTCACCAACACATTTTTTTACATTCATTACATTTACAATTTTTACATACCGTCTCTGTAAATTATTTGTATGAAAACTTTGAACAGCGCACATAAACTTTTAGACCATAAGTGTCTATGATTTCGACATACAGCAATTTTATAAAGTCAAATTCTTAGTGCGTTCTTTTTTTATCATTTCAATAGTAAATCTGCTATTCCGGGCTAAGCCTAAGACGAAACAAAAATCCTAATATCTTTCCAATCGGTCCAGCAGTTCTTGATATATAAGACGTGTCATAAGAAAACCGACTTAATTTTAGGTCTATTTTAAATACCTATTTAGAATTTTTATATCAACAAACATGCACATAGTTCTCTTGCGTTTTAGAGACAAACGTGACCTCTACACACTATAATGTTATAGGTGTAGCGCTGTCTAGTAGCCGGGATGTTAGGGCCATTTTGCTAGTCCATAACAGCAGAAATAAGTAAGGCGGTTGATCTCTATCTGAACGAATTACTGCGCAGCACTCTGCCACCAGTAACATAAACACTAAAACCAAACCCCTAAATCTCGATTTCATGCAAATTGGAAATTGTAATTGGAATTCGGTGATTTTGTATTCGAACACAATACTAGCAAATTATTAACATTTAGTCAGTAATAAATAATCATTTATCATATCGTATTCGTTGAATTTGTTAGAACAAAATGTTAATTAACACAAATCCCATTCCAATTTTAATCATCATCATAATAATCATCATCATTACCCATAGAGTATTCTCGTACCTCATGTATTTGTGTAGTTTTGGTCTACTTAACGTACCCTGCATAATGGTTGCTGAATACAAAGATATTGTCCCTCGTCGATCCACAGTGATCGGCACTGATCTGCTCTTAGAACATCAACATCGACACGGTACATTTGAACTAACAATGGCAGCAGATAACCCTGAAAAGAGCAAGAGAAGATAGTAAGAGAAGGAAAGCAAACGAGAGATATAATTTACCCTGAGTAGAACGAGGATTACTTTAATGAACTGATAACTGCTTTACTTGCAGGTACTTTAAGAGGCGAACACCTGCATTGTCTTTACCACAAACTAGCTGCTTACACGATACTTCGTCAATATAAAATACATTTTCATATAAATTTTCATCCTGTTGTAGCGCTTTGAAGTTTGATTTTAGCAAAAAGTAGCCTCTGAACTCGTGTTTCTAACTAAGTAACTTTGTGTATTTTAGGCAATTATCACACGGCACCGCTTACCGCCGCGTCGGGTGGAAGAGGATCTCGTAGCGGTTCTCAGCGCGGTTAGGCGGCTTACGCACCTGTCCGCGCGGATGGATTTAACGCTATGGTGACCAGTTTGATCAAGGTCAATGGCAAAAATGGACACAGAAGTAGTAGCAACAATCTGGTTTTTATGGAGTAGAAAGAAAAACATAAAAAAAATATTGTGTTCATTCATTTCTACGAAGCAGAACTCTAAATGGTATCATATAAAATACCTGCACCTACGACGTTCCGCGCGATTATGCTGTGCCCTGTATGTTACGCACCGCCTCTCTGCGCGAATAACAACGCGGAGGTGCGGTTGCGGCGAGATCACCGCTCAACCGCGCTGTCGGACGGAGTTTATGTGTTAGGTACCTACGGATTTCTAGGAAGCCAATGCAACTTAAGATCCGCTTCACCACCTCCGGCGGTGCGCGGTAGCGTGTGTTAATCGCCTTATAGTTTAAGTTTTATTTGATGTATTTAAAATTTATCTGTATTTGGTGCACAATAAAGAGTTGTTGTATTGTATTGTAAGTAAGTGCATATCCAGTTTCATAAAAATCAGTCAAAATGTGTGGCTGTGAAAGCATACTTAACAGACAGACAAACGTTCACATTTATAATATTAAATATCGAAACTATAAATGGGAATAAGGATTTTCGCGCAAACTTTCATCATTCATTCATCATCATGATTTTTGAAAAAATAATTGAATACCTACTAGTCTTTAACTATAATCTTACCAAATTTCGCTCAAACAGCTGGACCTTCTAGAATCGTAACAGATAGACAAACTTTCGCATTCAAATATTTTGAAGGTATAAATTGATACCATGTCTGCTCTACTTACTTTACTATTGCTTATTATGTGCTAATATCATAATATATTTTTGACGACATTGGAATGCAAACAAGCAGACGAATTTCCCGAAGGTAAGAAATTAACGCCGCCTAGAGATACCAGAGGTGGCAATGGTGTGTTGCAACCCTGAGGCCAAGATGTTAGACCTCCAGCAAAAGTAAGTTTACCGGCTCCCTTATCCTCCGAACCGAAACACTTCAACGGCAAGCACTGACGTTATGGCAGCAGGAATAATATCTGAGTTGGTAGTAAAGTTCAGCGTTAACTCGTCCAGATTGATGTTACGATCTTGTTCTTTATCTGGGCATTAGACGTCTTATCTGGTTAGAAATCTAGGACTAATCCTAAGTAATACTGAACAGACTTACGTTTCTCCTGCTACCCCATCCATAAAACTTACAACTTTTGTCTTTAGCAAGTGCTTCTGGGGTTAGGGTGAGGCCATATCTCACTCTGTTCAAGATAAATTCGGTACCAGGTTCACGACTATGGAAAGAGAACTGCTGATGCAAAACTAGCAACGCCAAGTTATCAGAAGTACACTCGACGTAACGGTTGGTATGATTGTAACCTATAAAATAATAAACTACAAACACGTCGTCTAACAAAAAATCGCATCTATCCTGTTAATATTATAAATGCGAAAGTTTGTATGTTTGTTTGTTACACCTTCTTGCAAAAACGGCTAAATCGATTTTCGTAAAATTTGGCACACACACATAGAGGGTAACTTGGATTAACACATAGGATATTTTTTTCCAGAAGCTATGTTCCCATGTTAAACACGCGAGCAAAGGCGCAGGCAACAGCTACTCTGTTATAAATATGGCCGCCCGTTGGTCGAAATTCGACCATAATAAATTTTACTTGTTGATAAAAACGCCATCTTCATTTCTCAAGACTAACTATTTTGTTTCCAAACTTTATGAATATAATTGTGCGCCATCTGTGATCTTTTTTTTTTCGTTGTCATCAATATATTTTTCTGTTTGTGTCATGCATGGTAGTGTGGGTGTGATTTTATTTATTGATTTAATGTAATTTATAAGCATTATTATTGAAAAATATTATTGTTCTGCACTTCTCTTACACATAAACTATAAGTGTGCCAAATATTATGCTCCTGCGTCCTTACAATTTTGGTGAAAAGGTATTCAAAGTTTTGGCATCACGTATTGATATATAGATATATTAAATAATCTCTGGTACTACGTACTTACTAACTGTACCCGCGACTTCGTTTGCCACAATAAATGCTAACCCGATTTCAATCAGTAAAATGCCATAAAGTGTATTAGATAAACTTTTAGAGACTTAGACTTTCCCATTTATAATGCAATGTATGCATTACAAAACCGATCAGTAGCTTAAGATGCCCTATACATTGAAAGGTTTCGCTACATTATGGATTTTAAGTTGTTCGGGCATTTCATACTGAATGACCGTGTTGGTCCGGGCTCCTTTGCAGAATAGACCTTCTGCCTTTCTACCAGGCAGCTCGTAAGAGGCGAGCATAGGCTTACCGTCACTAGCACCGTGACATCTGACTAGGTGGTAGAGTTTCGAAACCACTCTCCCGGATTGGTACCACCGCCTTACCTATTCCTGCCGCTATGACGTCATGACGTGTTCCGGTTCGGAGGGTAAGGTAGCCGGTAAACTTACTTTTGCTCGAGGCCTAACATCCCGGTCTCAGGTTGGCAACGCACCATTACCACCTTTGGTGTCTCTAGGCGGCGTGAATTTCTTAAAATCAGCAAATTCGTCTGCTTGTTTGCCTTCCAATATCATAATAATAACATTTATGACTTAGAGGAAATTACAAGACAAGATTTAAAGCACATACATGACAAAAAAATTAATACGGTTCACGCGTTAGAGAAATATATCCCAATTTACATTTTGACTTCTACCCATCTCCCACGGGAAACCCTGTAGTGAACGGGATAAAAAAATAGCCTGTCCCTTTCTCGAAACATGTGGTGCCTAATTTCCAAATTTCGCTACGATCGGCTCAGTAGATTCGACGAGTTACAAACAGATATACAGACAGAAAAAAATCTATAAAAGTATGTTAAAAATGTGTTCTGCTACTCGTTTCTGAGCTAGTAGCCTCAAACCTATTTTTTCAATATTTTCAACATACAGCCACTCTTTTATAGTTTTGTAAGTATAGATAGGTGTTGTATAACTGAAATGCCAAAAGAAAATTTGGGTTTTCCTATTTTCCAATTAAAAATAACATTGCTTGCAATTGGATATGTGCCCGGTTGGCAATAGGCTTGCCACCTATCACATTGTGGGACCTAATGTCTTCGGCTAGTCAGGGTGTCCCGGTTCTGCCTCTGCCTACATCGTCGGAGATATGGGCGTGAAGATACTTTAAATTCCAGTTGTTGGCTAATCGAATTTATATGAAATCACCTCTGAGTCATGATCAAAGTTCTAAGCAAAATATACAACATACAAAAAATGTAGCTGTATGAATTTTTAACCTCCCCTTTTTTGGAATTGGTTAACAATGTGCAAAAACATTATCACGAGCACAAACTTCTTGAGTAAACTGAAAACGAGTAATGTACGTAGAACTTTAGGTGATAATTATAATTATTCGTCACTTTGTGTATTTTTCTGATATTCACGGACGAAATTGACAAATTTAGAGGGTGTCTATGTGTCCTTCAAAAACTCGTGAATACATTGACCGTGTTCTGGCGTAAAAAGATCAGAGATGTTTTTGGTCTGTTTACTTGATGGTAGATGCAAGGACTAGCCTGAATAGGTACCTTCTATTCCTACCACCTTTGTCAGTACTCGCGGCTTTTTCAGCTAGGAAGGTAAGGCTTTATTGGTCTATATATCATGTGTTAAATGTGTTAATGGTAATAACAGGTGTATTATTTTGGGATACGTATTTTATGTTTTAAAAAAGATAAGAATTTCGCACTTGTATTCTTTGAATTTGTATGGTGGTGGTACCCATATGTGGTGCATACACGTTTGAAAGTACACTCAAAATGACCCACATGTGGTGCAGGCACAGTGAACGTGTTAGTTTTAATACATAAATTGTCTTCTTCGCTCTAAGGTTGTATAGCAAAGATCGCTACGAAACGATAAGACCACATTTGTGTACATTTACTGAAATACTTACTATAAAAGAAATAACGTCTACTTTTGTATGTGTTTGGTGTATGATATACCTAATGTAATCATTCTTTCATTTATTCATAAACTCAAGCAATAAATTAAAGGTTTCAACCTCAAACTGTCAGCATTACTGTGTTTTTTATCTCGGTCGAAACTTCCGTCTGCTTGTTGTCATTCCATTTTCACAAAGAACCTGAGTCTGGGATCAAGTTTTTTTTTTAAAGTTTACCGTCTAACGGATACCTTGCAGACTTACACGTATATTGTGAAACACAATAACGTATAGTTATTTGTCCCAATCGATACAATCTGAACTTACTATTTACCTAGGTATTACCTGTCAGTGTACAAGTGAAAAGGAAATGCGGCGTCTCCTAATAAAAGTACCCTCAAATTACTAAAAGGAGATCGTTTAACATTATAAATTATGGATACAATTGGTAAAATATATAAAAAAAAAATTTAATTTATTTTCGAGAAACGTTATCCCAGTGTCAGTTTCAGATTTAACAAACATTGAATTCCCACAACTACATTTTTTTTAATATTTGGTTATTATTATCGCTATTTTTTAGGTAAAATTCAAAATAAAAGAACACTAAAAGTCACACTAGCGATTATTTACTGAACATATAAATTGCTCTGACTGTACAATACATTTTTTTATGTTAAAGGATTATTTGTATTTGTAGTATGCTGTCCTGATGGTAAGAAACAACCCAAGCTTAGGTCTTTAAACACCGAAGGTGTAACTTGTGCAAGAGTTTAGGCCACGTGTGCAAGTCTGGCTAATCTTCCTACCATCCATAAAGTGAAGAGCACTTTGACATAAGTGAGCAACCTCGTTAAGGGCGCGACAGTAAGACGATGTTACAGTAAGATGGTTGAGAAATGGTGATTAGTGTTTAATGTACTATTTTGACATACCTCTATGAATACACATATGTTCGGTGGTACGACTTATACCAATGTTTTCAGTAAATGTATGCGCCCCCGCTATCACCTTGAACTGATACTGTTCACCAAACACACACACAGCCGGTGTCAGCACGACATGCGCTTCTAACAGTACCCCACTACAAAACAGTAGTGCATGTGACATGTAATGTACCTGAGTATAAAAAGAACAATTGAAACTCGATGGCAGATTCCTGCGTCTACCCCGTTCCATTCCTAAAAGACTATCTGCTACCAAAATATTTTTGTTAGTTTTTGGCAAGAGCGATAGCGTCCGCAATAATGTCATCCTCAAGTTTAAGTTTGCATTAAGGAAAAAAAAATTAAAACGAACTTGAGCTCGAAATATTTAAAATCCTACTTATACTAAAAATGCGAATGTTTTTAAGAATGGATGCATGTTTGTTACTATTTCACACACAAACAACTGAATGGATTAAATGAAACTTTATAAAAATATAATTTATATAGCAGAATAACATAGGGGCTACAATTTATGAAAAAAAAAAAGTTACGCGCTCAAAACCACGAGTGGAAGCTAGTCAGTCATAAGTCGGCATATAAAATCATGTCAGTATCTTGTGTAAAGCGGTGGCCTTCTAACTCAGGCAGCCCGAGTCAGGATTATTTAGTGAGATATGGCGGCAACCTCAAGCGGCACCGATGAAACACAAAACAATAACTTCTTCATGAACACTTCAATTGTCCACTTTGACTGAACAAAATTAGACAAAATGCCCCCAAAATTGACCAATTTTACTCAATATGTGCATAAAATTCAATAAAAACGAAGAAAAATTCGACGATCTTTTCTCTCGATGGTGCGAAAACTTTTATCACCGTCTTGTCTAGCCAGTGCCAGCTTAAATACCAATGCACGTTCGTAAACTTTAAAGACGTTTTAGTGCATATAGCAAAGCACCTGTTTTATTATTATTATTTTATTTTTGTGATATTGGAAAGCAAACAGGCAGACGGATTTCCTGATGTTAAGATATTCATGCCGCCTAGAGACACCAAAGGTGATAATGATGCGTTGCCAACTTTATCCTCCGAACCGGAATACGTCATCGACAAGCGCTGACGTTATGGCGGCAGAAATAGGTAAGGTGGTGGTACCAATCCGGGCGAGTCGTTGCGAAACTCTACCACCTAGTCAGAAGCCACGGCGTTGGTGATGGTAAGCCTATGCTCCCTTTTTACTAGTTACCTGGCAGGAAGGTAGATGGTCTATTCTGCAAAGGAGCCCTGACCAACACGGGGAAATTACTGTTCCGACGGAAAATGTTTGCTTATTACCTAAGTGTTCTGGCTCATGCTATTAACCTTACCATAAATTGCGCTTCCGTAACTTTAGCTGGATATCCCTGAAATCCGGCTGCATTTTTGAAATCAATGTCAACTGAAATAGAAAAATCGAATAATATACCTACTCTTTCAAATACTAGTTAGATACACAAAAAAGTTAGTAATAGATAGTTTAGAGATGTGAGAACTTTTTACTTATACAAGTTTATGTGGGCTTACTTAAAACTACGGGCTATGGAGAAGCGGTTTCTTTCTGTCCTTATTAATATTTTCACCACTTTCCTGTCCACTGGTGGACATGGCTACATCCAATCATCGTTATATCTCGCGTCTTTGTGTGTTACCTGCATACTGATTTAGACCAGGTTAACTGTCGCGGTTTATCAATTAGATGGACAGCTAACTCACATTACATCTACCGATTGAGTTTACCGCCACTTGAGTTTACAAATTCGATGAGCAATGCAGCAACACGAGTGGTCATTTATGTCATATTTAAAGAGTTGCGTTTTCTTTAATAGATTATAACGAAAACTGCACTAAAGAGACAAGAATAACGTGTCTAATACCATTGTTTAAAATACTTGGCCATTGGTAGTAGAAGTAATAAGTAGAAATTCTTTATTAAAAAAATACTGACGTAAAGTTGCTATTCCCCCAATTTGTCCAGCTCCCATTTCTATTAATATTAAAAAAAATAAACCAAAAACAGAGTTGTTTCTTGAATAAAAGAACCACACTTTTAAAATAAAACTAATTCGTTATCGCTTCTTTAAAAACATGGTTTCATAAATATACATTTCAAAATAAACAATGTTAATTAAATCGTTATCGAAAATTAGAAATGCACAAAATACTCAAGATCCACTTAGCGTTGATGAGATGCTTCAGTGAAACTCTGCAACATGGAAAATTATTTTTAAATAGAATGAATATGAGACTTCAGTACAAAATTTAAATGTTGCGCTCTGGGGAAATGCCATGGAAACCAGTGGACCGATTACCAGAAAATGTTATTATTGTAATGCTGAAACATTAAGAGTCAAAATTTTTTTATCAAGTCTCAAAGTTGTAAGTCTTTCTATTTGGTGCCTCAAAGGTAGGTAAAATAAAATAATTTTTAACAAAAAAAAACGACTTCTAACAGTAAACTGACAAAATGAACATTAGTAAAAAAAAAAGTTTTTTTGAAAGAAAACTTTACTAAAAAACGAAAACTAAACTGCACTTAGACTATTCACAAAAGTGATTATATATATATATTAAATGATTAATACTTAACCTACACTTAAACCTTACTTATATTCATTACCTATATATATACGCGTATTTTATATTCTACAAGTATACTACAACCAATTTATTACAAAATAAGATTTTTTATCTACAATTATTTTATTTTACGATTTTAAGTGATGAGTAGCAAGAATATCGTGAACATATTCTGTCTTTGATACGCAATAACCAAACAAATGGTTCCGACGAACACCATGTTCATCGGCTAAGTTTAATTTGTCCCCGACTATCAAATATTATGTTGCCTTTGATTTTAAGTTGTGCAGTTACAGTTCACAAGTTACAGGGATCTACACTAGAAAAAGCTGTTATTGATCTAGGCAAGAAATTTCGACAAAGGACAGGTGTATCTTGCTCCGAGTCGTGTTAAAACTTTGGAAGAAATAGCGTTGTCTGACTTAGATTCAAACTAATTATTGAGTAGGCCACACGATAAAAGAGCATTGCTAGAGATGACTCGATTAAGCAATTTAAATTTGATCTCAAATTAACACATCAACAATGATGACTACAATGATGTTGATGAGTAATGGACTCATTATTACTCATCAACATCATCGTAGTTGTCCTACATAAAACTTCGATTTTTAAATTCCCTCGACTACCTATGGTCTCCATCATCATACCTGTAATTTTTATATGATATTAAAAGGCAAACAAGCATTCAAATTTCCTGGTGGTAAGAAATTCACGCCGCCTAGAGACACACACCAAAGGTAGTAATGATGCGTTGCTAAACTGAGGCCGGGATGTTAGGCATCGAGTAAGAGTAAGTTTACCGGCTACCTTATCCTCCAATCTGGAACACTTCAAGAAGTTATGGCAGCAAGAATAGGTAAGACGTAGTACCAATCCGGGTTAGTCGCTGCGAAACTCTACCACCTAGTCTGATGTCATGGTGTCATTGACGGTAAGCCTATGCTCGCCTTTTACTAGCTACCTGGCATGAAGGCAGATGGTATATTCTGCAAAGGAGCCCGGACCAACATGGAAACCAATTAGGAAATAAATAAATGGCACTTATAACCCATATAGGTGACAAATTTTAATCAATATACATGAATTAAGTCCAAACTATAGACAGTTGAGGAGTTTCCTTAACTGTACTTCGTCTTCATCATCAGACCCCTAATGACAGTCACAACCCATATATGTGTAAATTTCTCATCAATACAAATTATTCAAACCCAAACACAAGGTAACTGCTGTTAAACGTTGAGGAGTTCCCTTGACTGTCCTTCGTCTTCATCATCAGACGCTTAATGACATTCACAACTCATCTCGGTGTAAATTTGTCATCAATACAAATTGTTCAAACCCAAACACAAGGTAACTGCGGAAAGCCGTTGAGGAGTTCCCTTTATTGTCCTTCGTCTTCATCATCAGACTCGTAATGACAGTCACAACAGGTGTAAATTTCTCATCAGTACAAATTTA